>VDFB02110277.1:0-37570 GCA_007258455.2 Sequoia sempervirens
TTTGAGAGATTGAAGGGGGCTATGTGTTCAACTCCGGTACTTGCCACTCCTGACTTCACCAAGGAATTCATTGTGGAATGTGATGCTTCTGGAAATGGGATAGGAGCAGTGCTTATGCAAGAAGGTCGACCAATTGCTTTTGAGAGTCGTCAATTAAAAGGTAAGAATCTACAAAAACCTATTTATGAGAAGGAAATGCTAGCAATACTCCATGCAGTGAAACAATGGCAGCCTTATCTATTGGGTAGAAATTTCAAGGTTAAGATAGATCATGATAGCCTAAAATATTTTTTGGAACAACGACTATCTTCTGAAGAGCAACAAAAATGGGTCACTAAGATGTTAGGATATGACTTTGAGATTGTATATAAGAAAGGGAAAGAAAATATTGTTGCAGATGCACTATCAAGGAAGGATGAGAAAGATGAAGCCTTATTGTGTGCCCTTTCAATATTACAAACAAATTGGGTGGAGGAAGCCAAAGCAAAGTGGCAAAATGATGTTGCGACAAGTAATCTCATCGAACAATTAAAAAGTGATCCTAGTAGTTCAGATAAGTTTTGTTGGAAGGGAGATACTCTTTGGTATAAAGAGCGTTTGTATCTCTGCAAGAATTCCAACCTTAAAATCAAGATTCTCACAAAGTTGCATGAGTCTCCAGTGGGTGGTCATTCAGGATTTTTAAAGACATATCATGGAGTCAAGCAAGATTTCTTTTGGGAAGGGCTAAAGGGTGATGTTCAAAAATTTGTGGCTGAATGTTTGGTGTGTCAAAGGCATAAAGGGGAGACAATTAAGACACCAGGTCTCTTGCAACCCTTAGCTATTCCTAGCTAGCGTTGGGAAGAGATATCCATGGACTTCATCACAGGGCTTCCCAAATCTAAAGGTCATAATGTCATCATGGTGGTAGTTGATCGGCTCACTAAATATGCACATTTCATTGCATTAGCACATCCTTTTACAACAAGTCGCGATTGGCTAAAGCTTTTTGGAGAATATCAAAAGCTACATGGTACACCTAAAGTTGTGTTGTTAGTGGTCATTGATCCTATCTTCACTAGTCACTTTTGGAAAGATTTATTCTCATGTTTGGGTACTCAGCTGGCTCTTAGCTCTTCATACCACCCTCAATCAGATGGGCAAACGGAGGTTGTTAATAGGTGTTTGGAAGGATATCTACATTGCTTCACTTCAGAGAAACACTCTTAGTGGGTAGATTGGCTACCACTTGTGGAATAGTGGTATAACACTTCTTTTCATAGCTCATCCAAAAATGTCTCCATTTTTTTGGCCTTTATGAATATCATCCTCCTTCCATCCCACATCATCCATTGGAGTGTCCCGAGTTCAGGCAGTAGAAGACCACTTGCTTCATCAGCAACAAGTACTTTCAGGACTCAAAGAGAATTTAGCCATGGCACAAAATCGAATGAAACAACAGGCAGACCAACATCGGAGTGAAAGAAGTTTTGAAGTTGGGGATTGGGTCTTCTTGCGATTGCAGCCTTATAAGCAAATCTCACTAAAGCAGCAAAGAAAGAATAATAAGTTGTCTCCAAAGTATTATGGTCCATACCAAATCATGCAGAAGATCGGTAGTGTTGCTTACAAGCTTGAGTTGCCACCAACAACAAGGATACATCCAGTTTTTCATGTTTCCTGTTTGAAGAAGGTAATTGGGCATAATATTCCCACTCAAACAACACTTCCCAAGTTGGATGAAGAAGGGAGAATCATTTTGGAACCAGAGTGCATTCGTCAAACACGCACAAAGCAGAGGAATAGAACTATCGAGTATCTCATCCAATGGAAGAATTTACCAGTTGAAGATGCCACATGGGAAGACGAGGAGTTCATTCAAAAGTTTCCAAACTTGATTAGCATTGAGGACAATGCTTCTTTGAAGAAGGGGGGCATGCTACACCCTTAATATTATTGTACATTGGGTTATGAATAGTCGGCTTGTGGCTATCTTAACTCTCTATTAAGTCATATTATCATTAGTATATTTTTATTTAGTTGTTTAGGTCGGCCTAAGTCTTATATAGGTGTGTCTAAGTAGGCCTAGGTGATATCCTTGGCATAAATAGGTACATATAGGAGGTTGTGAGTCTTATTTCATCATGAAGTGTGAAGTGAGTTCTCATTAGAGATATTGGGAGGTTTGCCCCCTCGAAGTGGCTTGTTATTCTCAGTTATTATCAAGTATTTGCAGCATATTTCATATCATATTCTTCTATTGTGCAAGTTATTTCCTAACAATTATCTAGTTAGTCTTTATCAAATCTTGTCAAATTTAGTGGACATTATCCTCTCCCTAAATTTCTAGATTACTATCATCCTCTCTTATACTCATGAGCTGAGTTTAAAGTAGAGAAATCAAACTATCCTTTATCAACATTGTTGAGACTCAACAAAACATCAACCGAATCGTGTCTATCCTTGTGTCCATAGATTAGTATTATCCATAAATTTTCAAAAATCCACTCATACCTTCATAATAGGTTTGAGTATCAAAAACATAGCATCAAGGTCTATTGTGCATATTTATGACAATGACTAGGTCCCAACATAGAAAGTAAATAATGGCAACCAACACAAGTAGCACTAGTGTATCTCCTACCACTAATATGGAAACTCAACAAGCTCAACCGTGGGGGTATGATCCTAATGCAACTCTAGTTTACTCAAACCCTCAACCACCTACACAAGCACCAAAATTTAACGCTCAACCTCCACCACTGAATGCTCCCCAATGACCAAAATTTGACCCATCACAACATGACACTGATTTGAACCTCCAACATCAAGCTAGGTTTGTTGAGCAACACAATCAAGCACCTAGTCTTACTCATGTGATCATAGAAGATAGGGATAGTGAGGAGGAAATCATTGAAGAACAACTTATAGAGCACATCCAAGATCCTAAAATGAAAAATCTACTAGACAAAGAACTTGAATTATATCCTAACACATACTTCATAAAGCTTGCACAAGGTGGTGCAAAACTACCCACATACTTTAACATTGAAACTCTTAGGGACCCATCTCTCATTCACATGGATGATCAAACAATTGTTAAAAAAATCCCAAAACAAGTGATGGATCCAAAGATACCACCTATCTTTGCAAAATCAAAGGCACCCATCACTAAACAACCTTATGAACAAAATGTTGATAATCCATTATATAGGCATCCATCCCAAGTAGAACAAGAAATGGCTATTTGACATAGTCAAGCAAATCCCAATACTATGGCAGCCCAAAACATTCAATATCAAACACCAAGTCCACAACTCAACATCCAACCACAACAAAAAAATCAAAAAAATCTCCCAACACAACAAACACAATACATACAACAACCCCAATACCATGATCCTTCATATAAAACACAATATCAATATGGATCTTCATCCATTCAAAACCTTCAACAACAAGGAGTCCCTCAACAAAAAGGTGTCCCCCAACAACAAAGGGTTCCTCAACAACAAGGTGTCCCCTAACAAAAAGGAGTTCCTCAACAATAAGGTATTCCTCAATATCAAACCTTTGTTCCTTAACAACAAGGTGTCCCTCAAGAACAAGGTACCCCTCAACAACAAGGTGTTCCTCAACAACAAGGAGTCCCTCAACAACAGTATCCATACAATGCACAACAAGGACCCAATCCCTCATTATACACACATACCATGGCTCAAAGACCTTCATATACCCAAAACCTACAATATAACACACAATACACTATGGGGCAGCAAGGTTATAGTATCTCTAATCCTCAAAAACACATACCTACTAATGACTTAACATTGAAAATACAAAGCCTTAACCAAAAGATACCGGATATACAACTTGGAAAATCCAAGAAGAGTTACGTACTACAAGATATATTTCCATATCCTTTTGATCACACCATATTAATGATCCCCTTTCCCAATAGCTTTGAAATCCCAAAATTCAACAAATACAAAGGAAGAGGGGACCCAATTGAACATGTACAAGAATTTTATGTAGCTTGCATGGAGGTTGCCAACAATGACTTATTTATTGAGACTTTTCCAAAGAAGTCTCAGAGGTGTGGCTATTGAATGGTTCTCTCATCTACCACCTAGCATTAAAACTTTTTATGTGCTATTAGATAAATTCATAAACCACTTTTCATACAACATTGAATAAGACATAACGATTCTTGATCTGTACAAAATAAAATAAAACCAAGGGGAGTCTTTTGCCTCATACTTGCAAGGATGGAGGCATAAAGATAGTAAAATTAACTGGCCAGTTCTTGAAAAGCTACTAGTTGAAATTTTTGTCTCAAATATTCACACCATCATAAGCTATCAATTAACTATGCTATGTCCTAACAATTTCGAAGAAATCATTGAAAAGGGTTTGATTATTGAAAGAGAACTTATATCAAAAGGTGTCATAAAACTTTATGAAAACAAAGACCAAGCATCAAGTTCCAATGACAAACCTTGAATTTGGGCCAAGAACAAAAATGTTACAAATGATGGAGTGGTAGATGCTAAGTTTGTTCAAAACATACAATTGCCTCTTAACAATCCCCAAAAGAATGTGTAAAACAATCAACTTACTTATCCTCAGAACAATCAATAAACCAATCAAACACAGAACCCCCAAAGAGAGACACCAAGGAAAAAGTACCAAACAAAATAGAAGTACACACGATTGGGGGAACCCATGGAGGTTGTCATGTGTAAGCTAATTCAAACAAGCCTCATCAAACTAGCTGATCAAACAAATTATGAAGAGATAAACTTTAAACCCCCATGGTGCAATGACACCAATCAATGTGAATTCCACCGAATCAAGGGTCATAAGACAAAAAACTACATGAAGCTAAAGAATCTCATCCAAGACTTGATAGAAAAAGGAGAGGTTGACATCAACATCATGCCAGATCCTCTGGAAATAATGACATGGAAATTTACAAGGATCCAATCCTCGACCATTCTAAGGGAAACGACAAAGGCAAAAGAAAATATTACCGAAAAGATGCTTACGCCTATGACACTAATAAAAACATCCATGTTATAAAAATAGTTGGAAAGAATCCTAAGTGTAATGTTACTACACAAAGAGGGAAAGTTACCATCCAAGGAGCCCCACTTCAACCAAAAATTTCCATCAAAACCTCTAATGACTATAATCTTGTGGATCAACTGAACAAAACTCCAGCCCAAATCTCTATCCTTGAGATTCTCAAGCTATCCCCCACACATAAAGAGATTTTGGAGAAGGCTCTCCTTGAGTCTTCTATACCTAACGATATCAACACAAATCAATCTCAAGCTATGGTTGGGCACACTACCTCCACACATCATTTGGTGGTTTTTTAAAGAGACCTCCCTAACAAATCATTCAATAACCAAGCCTTATATCTCAAATTTTTTGTACACAAGCACAAAATAAAGAGTCTTGATAGATGGTGGTGTATGTTTAAACATTTGTGCCTTGAAATTGGTAAAACAATTGGGATATTCTAATGACGTTATTGAGAAGAGAAAAAGCATCACCATAAGAGCTTATGATGATAACAAGAGAAATTCTAAAGGTACTATTCTACTTCTTGTTCAAGTGGGATCAACAATAGCATAAACAACCTATCAAGTACTAGATCTTGAACTACCTTATAACCTTCTCTTGGGATGCCCTTGAATCCATTCTATGCAAGCTATCCCTTCCATGTTCCATCAATGCTTAAAATTTCCTTATAATGGAAAGGAAGTTACAATATATGTTGACTCATAACCCTTTCACTACTGTAAGAGCTTGGAAGAATAATACAAGAAAATCATCCAAGTTCCTAGTAATGATATATATTTTCATTCATTTTCCTACATTGATCCATCATCCTTTGCATCATCTTCACAAACTCCATCATCCTCCACTACATCTTCATCATCCAAACCACCTCATTTTGACCTTAAGATCTGGGTACTTGACAACAGTTGCAGAGACTTTCACTTTAATCAAACCTTTTGCATTGGAAAAATTCCCCCATCATCAAAGACTTATGGAGGACTGAAGGAAATCAACAAAGCTAAACTGGTCACTATAAAATTCAAACCTATTGTATTCAGCAAATGGGGAGACATGAAAGATGAAGAGGTGTTTGAAGAAGATCTCTCTACATGGCTCTACAAAGAGGAAGCATAAAAACAACTACCTCCAATACTTGTACATCTAGATAGTAAAGGTTATCAACTTGTTAAAGGAATGGGATTCATTGGAAACATTTGAATGCTCTAAACCATCTCCAAGCATATTAGAACCGCCTCAAATGAAGTTATAACAAAATAATCAAGAACAAAAGCTTTCAGGTTGGTGACTTAGTCTTGAAAGAAAATTAAAAGATTCAGCTCAATTAGGATGGAAAAGGTAAGTTTGAGCTGAATTGGTTAGGTCCCTTTGTCATCACAACAAATTATGGCTCTAGCGCTTATCAAAAATGATTAGGGGAGGGTAAGTCATGAATTGGATATGCTTTATCCATACTATGAATTGAGTAGTGTCTTGCTATTGTAGATTGTAAATCTAGTTTTGGTTATCAACTTTCATGAATATAAGATTATCTTTTAGAAAAACCTTCATATCTCCTATAGTAAAATCAAAATAATATTTATCCAAATATAAAAAAAGAGGATAAATAGGAAACAAACTTGTATTTTGGATTAATCTATGGGGTTACTTTCATCTAACCTACTGTGCCCAGTCTACTCAAAATTTATTCTTGCATAATTAAAGGTATGAATGATGTCAACAAATGATATAGGAACAAATGATATAGGATCGAGCAGTGCAATGTTATGTTTTTAGGGGTGTGAATGTGGGGAAACCTAGTTGGTAATCATGAAAGAAATGAAACAATTTACATAAAATCTTTCAAAGGTTATTACTTTTTAAAAAGTGATTTAAGTCATTTATTGTCAACAAATGATATAGGATCGAGCAGTGAAATGTTATGTTTTTAGGGGTGTGAATGTGGGGAAACCTAGTTGGTAAACATGAAAGAAATGAAACAATTTACATAAAATATTTCAAAGGTTATTACTTTTTAAAAAGTGATTTAAGTCATTTATTGTCAACAAATGATATAGGATCGAGCAATGCAAAGTTATGTTTTTAGGGGTGTGAATGTGGGGAAACCTAGTTGGTAATCATGAAAGAAATGAAACAATTTACATAAAATCTTTCAAAGGTTATTACTTTTAAAAAAGTGATTTAAGTCATTTATTGTCAACAAATGATATAGGATCGAGCAGTGCAATGTTATGTTTTTAGGGGTGTGAATGTGGGGAAACCTAGTTGGTAATCATGAAAGAAATGAAACAATTTACATAAAATCTTTCAAGGTTATTACTTTTTAAAAAGTGATTTAAGTCATTTATTGTCAACAAATGATATAGGATCGAGCAGTGCAATGTTATGTTTTTAGGGGTGGGTCGATATTCTTTTTCTCACACCTTAAGGAGATAGTATACCCAAAGCATACAAAATTGCCTTTCCTTGCACAAACAATATAGCTGAATATGAAGCACTAATCATTGGGCTAAAATGGCCATTGAATGGAAAATAAAAGAGCTACAAGTTTATGGAGATTCACAACTGGTCATCAAACAAGTAAACAATGAATACCATACAAAGGATGATAAGTTGATGCCTTATAAGAGAATGGTGGATTGTTTTAAGAAATAATTTCTAGTCATCTTCTTTGAACAGGTTCTGAGAATCAACAACAAGGTTGTCGATGCCATGGAAATTATTGGTTTACTTCTTGATATACCACAAATTTGCATATAAGACAACATGAACTGTAAGCAGACAGTAAAAATGATGCACAAAGATATTCAGAGCATAAGAGAATATATTTCCATGAAATATAACATACAACCTAGGGTTTTATCTGAAAACACAAAATGCATGTATTTCTCTCAAAATACAAGTACCCACATAGGGGTTTTTTGTTTAGATATGAAGCTATCGAAGAACACAGTTGTGAGTTTTAAAGCTCTTTAAAAATAGAAGACATATTCATGGCCACGACCTCAAGGCCAATATTTGTTTACAAAACAAAATGTGAAAGCATAGACAAGGCACAAATATTTGAGGATCTATCAATTTTCACAAGATCAAAATTCATACACAACAATGACTGAATAATGGATGCTGAAGAACTCACCTGTAATGTGAAAATGTAGAGTTTTTTTTTAGATTTCTTGACAGCATTTTTTGCCATGAAAAATCTCTAGATTCACCAGAATATCAAGCTCGAACCAAGATCAATAATGGCGACATCATGATGAAGAGGGCATCAACAGTAAAAACACCAAAGAAATTCATCACAAAATATATCACAGCCACGACCAGCAAATGAGGAGGACCTCAGAGGAAATCATGAAGTTGTGGATGTAAGTGTTTTAGAGCATGTAAAAGACAAAGAAACCATGCATCGTGAGCTCAAATTGAGCTTCTTCTTACAAGAATAACAAAGTGTTCACAGGAGACAAACAAGAATCAATGGCGACCTTCTAATGATTTTAAAATACAAAATACATTCAAAAATTTAGGAAAAGAAGGCTTGAAACGATGAAGGGGAGAGTCTACCTGTGTTTTCATGCCTGCAAACTGCAAGAAAAAAACAAAATTCATACAAAAATCCGTTGTTTTGAGCTCCAAAACCCCTACTATCATGGTGGCGCATCCAACAATCAATACCAAAGAGAAAAATACAAAATGGCGTTTGTTTTAGGGCTTGAGTTATTTTCACTCACCCTAATTCGAATTATGGTGGTTTTTGACTTTTTTAAAAAAAAATCATTTCATATTATTGTTATACCGAGGTCTTGACTCTAGTCAATCAACCTAGCATTTGAGAGTCGTCAGCTAATCGTAATGCTCGAGGAATATAAAAGGGTTTTATATTTATTTTCTTCTAAAAAATCTTTCATAGAAACCCCTTTATATTATTTGTAAAGTTTATTTAACTTTATTTAAAAGCAATCTCATTGATTGCTTTTAATAATTATTAGAATTAAACTATTTTGAAGGGAAAGTGAACTAAAGATGGAGGTGATATGTTATGTGTGCCATGAGGAGTGAGACTTCAGTCTTTTTTGAGATTATTATTCATGCAAAAATGGAGACTAGAGGTGGAACTGAAGTGCTTTACTTCAATTTCACATCAGATTATCAACTGAAGATTGATCATGCATAATACAAGGATGGAGTTTCAGTTATCATGGGCGAGTTGACAAGAACGAGGCAATTTTTGCATGCTTGGACTCACTTTTTATAGATTTCCAATTCAGTACGAGCTACTTTTGAGTTGTACACATTGTGACTGCGAGTTTGAGACCGAGTTCACTCGTTTTGCATGAGTTTGAGCTCTTCTTTTGAAGATATTTTATTTTGCTTAGGATTTGCCTTGGAGTTGTCATTTTTATACTGAAATTGACTTTCAATTTCACCTTCATGCCTTGGAGAGGCTTTTGTATAAAGTGTAATGACTTAGTCATTTTTCTCTAGTTCTTGTTTTTTAGCCTTTGCATTCTGCAAAGTGAATTATCATGTAACTCAACTTTCGTTTTCAGATTAATACAACAAAAAGTTTACAAGTTCAAATTGTACTATTTATCAAAAGACTCCTTTAATTTCCAGCATTTTCAAGTTTTTCCTTCAAGATTTCAGGCATCATTATTGTGTAGGATTTGATTGAAGGATTATTGTGTTTTCAGTTTTGAAACCTTTAATTTTTTTGTCTCCTTCATAAATATCTATATGCAGTTTAGTTTAAATTCACTGGTTATACACTATGCATGTAATTGATCAATCAGTTTAGTCGTGAAAAAAATGTTTTGCCTCAAAATTGTATTGAATCAAGGCCTCTATTTAAAACATTTAGGTGATTAGACTATCAAATCAGGTTGTGCAGATTAAAGTACTGAGTAATCATTCTGTGAGTTAAGTTGCAGTTTAGTTTTTCTAATTAGGTGCATCACCGAAGTTTTCATTTTTGGTTTATGTATTCAGTTCAATCCCTCTTACCCTTTTTTCTTAGAAGAAATTATTCAAGTACCAAATTAACCATCATATAGGAACCAACCTAGAATCTAGAGGTCTATCTTCGCCATAGGAATACCCACATCCTGAAGATAGTTCCCATGTTTCAACAGATTTCTAAATTTAATCATTCAAGCGCTCGGGTGCAATCTGCTTGACAACAGGACTATGTAGACGATTTGTTGGAAAAATTTATTGCAAGACAAGGGAATCTAGGCAATCTGGCTAAAATATTTGACAGGTTAGAAGAGTACAACTTGCACCTAAATCTAAAGAAGTGTGTGTTTGGAATAACATCAGGAAAACTATTGGGTTACATTGTATCTTGAAGAGGCATCGAGGTAGATGCAACAAAGGTCAAAGCTATCACGGAAATGCCTCCCCCGAAGACATTGAAATAGTTGCAGAGCTTATACAAAATACTATAGTCAATAAGAAGATTCATCACCCAGTTAGCGGATAAATGCCATCATTTTACACACTTGCTCCATAAGGATGTAACCTTCAAATGTGACAGAAAATGTGAACAAGCCTTTTAGCAAGTCAAAGACTACTTGGGAACTCCTCCGATTTTGATGCCTTCTATACATGATAAAGCTATGATCTTGTATGTATCAACAACATCAACAACTTTAGGAGCTTTGTTAGCATAACTTGATGAGAGGGTGAACCCACAATAGTGGGTTACACTTTTTGGTCAAACTTGACATTGAACTAAGCTTTTTTAACTAAATCCTCACTCTCAGACACCTATAGCTACTAAACCATGAGGAATTTGAAGATGATGCAAACTAGTGATTTGTGATATTTTGTCTGTAGATTCTAAATATATATATATTTTAAAATTTGGAATCAAATTGCATTTCTTTTTCCATCTCATTCGAAAACTAGTTTTTAATAGTAAACACCATTTTTAAAGAGTGATGTTCACCGTATAACACATAACCTTTTTTTCTATGAAGGATAAAATTCTATTTTTTTCGAATTTAGATTTGTAACTACAATATCTAGCACCTTCATTTGGTTTCATAGTGTTTTATTTAATATTTTTTTCTTAAGTTTTGAAATGAAACCAATTACAATTTAGACATAGGTGGACCGCATAACACAACTTTTTTTATATGTATCGATTTTTACTTTTTTTTTAGATCAAGGACATCAAACTCTACTGCATAAGCAATAACATAAAAGATAGAAACAATGCACAACACAAAACAACACTAGATGTATGTGGAAAACCCCAGAGGGGAAAAACCACAGTGAGAAAGGCTA
Source organism: Sequoia sempervirens (assembly GCA_007258455.2). Lineage (NCBI taxonomy): Eukaryota > Viridiplantae > Streptophyta > Pinopsida > Cupressales > Cupressaceae > Sequoia > Sequoia sempervirens. The sequence continues at coordinate 11,362 of VDFB02110277.1, forward strand.
CTAGGAGCTAGTGTCCTAATCCAGCCTCACAAATGAATAATAGTTACAACTTTGTTTTAGGTCTACAACCCAAGGAAGCTACTATTCCCCGAAAAGAGGTTTTGGGGTCACTCCCAAGGAAGCTATAACTCCCTTCAAACTTTGTTTTAGGGCTAAAAACGAAGGAAGCTACAACTCTCTAATCTAAGAACAAAATCAAGAATGATTATAGAATGACAGTCCTTCCATTGTCTAAAACTGACATTTAGGATCAATTCTTTTGATGATTACAATTCTGCTTTTTCCCTTCTCATTTTGATGATTGCAATTCTACTTTGTCACTTTTGCAAATGTCTTCAAATGTCTTCTCTATAGATTATTGACTCACTTCTTTCAGCCTTCAAGAAGTTTTACCTTGTCTCACTGCATCCATCAAATAATTAAGAACCTTCTTCACTTCCCTTCTATCACAAAAATGTGTTAAAGATGAAAATGGGTACAAACTTACACTTTTTCTCTTTCTCTTTTAATCACTTGTGCAATTTTCATCATGTCACACACATCCATCGACCTAGATCAACTAGTTTTATAATTTATACATGATATTACATTGATTACAATTCACATGTCGATGTACAATAAAAAATATTACATTGCAAGTCGCCCAAAGATAAAAAAAAATCAACAATCAACATGTAGAGGGAAAGACCCAAAAGAATAAACACAACACTAGGAAGAGGAACATGCCTTGTAGATTCCAACACATGCTAAACCTAGTCCTAAATACTCCTCACAACTTTTGTCTTCAATGAACATCATCCGCATGCTTCACAATTTAAAATTAGTTCAACCTTATGCAAGAACATATGAAACTTGTAGCACATCGACCTTCACAACATTGGTGATACACATGAAAGATAAAGAATTACTTGTGCTTCTCCCAAATGAGTCAGCATGATGCATACAATACCTTCAAACACTCCTTAAACTCCATGCAAACTTGAACTTCTGGTGCACACCCTTAACATACCTTAGTCGGCTAGGTAAAAGCATAACCCAACATAACAACCATTCCATACCATAGCCTATTTCAGAGAAAACAAAAAAAACCTTATAGAGAAACAAAAGACATCACATGATATTCGAGAACATTCTCATACATCCCTTTCACAACTTCATGCGGCAACAAGTTGGTGCAAACCAATAGACAATAAAACTAGTCACTGGACAACACAATCTTGCATATTGTCACTTCTAACTTTCTTTGCAGAAGGAGTAATGACATAAAAATTCAGATATAACACCTTCACAACTCATTGAACTTATCTTCTAATCCACACAACCATATCTTCAAACACAGAGGAATGCAGAGCCAAACTTTTCACCTTTGAAAATAACAACATAGGATCAACATAGTCTTCAAATTGTCACTCACAAAAACATCTTCCCAAAACCCAAATGAACTGAAACTTGGATCAAAGATGCCCTGACACATCATGAAGTTATCTTCCAAACCATAGGATTAAAGCATCACTAGTGAAGAAATATAGAGCATTTCTCAAAGACTCTGGCAACCAAATAGCTAGACTACAACTCTTTTTTGACATCAACAACTCTCTTTGACATCAATGACAACCAAACTATAACAATATCTCCCTTTTTCATTGATGGATAAACCATCCTCACACCACTTTGGTGCACAATCTCCCCCCCCCCTTTGACATCAAGACAAAGGGAAAATGGAATTTCTCTCCCCATTTTCAAGCATAATTTCTCCTCTTCAAATTCTCTGCCTTTTGATGTACATTCTCTCCTTAAAACAACTTACAAGCTCCACCTATTATCAAAAACCATTACCTACTCCCTCTGTGATGTAGCCACCATCAATCCAAGAATAAGGACATGGCTTGAATTACTCCCCCTAGATAGATGCACCAACTATGCATCTAGCAAGAAAAAGGATGGGCAGTTACCCCTAACTTCTGCTTGAGATATTCAAATGTATCCTTTTCAAGTGCCTTTGTGAAATTTTCTGCAACTTGATCTAGGTTTGTAGATACATACTCAACTTGACTTCTTTATCTACAACCTTCTCTCTCAAAAATTGATACCTGATTGATATGTGCTAAGTTCTAGAATACATCACTAGATTCTTGGAAATATTGATAGCACTTGTGTTATCACACAAAATAGGAATAGGCGCATCATAATTTATCTTGATATCCTTTAATTTTTTCTTCATCCACAATACTTGAGTACAACAAGATGCCGCATGAATATACTCTATTTTGTTATTAACAAAGATACTGAATCTTGCTTCTTACTATGCCATGAAACCAATCTGCTTCCTAAAAAGAAAGCAACACCACTGGTACTCATATCACCAACACAACCAACCCAATCAACATCAGTATATGCACTCAAATCAAATTCATTACCTTATGAATACCTTAAACCATAATCCAGAGTGCTCTTGAAGTATCTGAAGATTCTCTGAACTTCCTTCACATGAGTTTCTTTAGGATTAGCTTGAAATATTTCAAACAAACATACCACATGCATGATATCAGGTCTTGAAGGAGTTAAGTACAACAATATTCCAATCATAGATTTGTATAGAGTTTGATCAGCTAGGGGAAACCCATCATCTTTTCTCAATGACATCTAGTTACCATAGGAGTACACACAGGTTTGCAATCTTCAAGACCAAACTTCTTCAACATCTCCTTGACATGCTTTGCTTGAGAAATAAAGATACCATCATCTAGCTAAGCAATTTGAAGACCAAGAAATAAGGAAAACTCACCTATCATAGACATTTCAAATTCCTTCTACATTTCTTCAACAACCTTCTTGCACATCTCATCATTTCCACCAAAAATTATATCATCTTAACATATACAACAACTATCAAAATTATTTCACCCTCAACCTTGAAGTAAAGATTACTATCTGTGGTACCTTTCTTGAAACCTTGTTGAAGCAAGTACTTATCCAACCTTGCATACCAAGCCCTAGGAGCTTGTTTGAGACCATAAAATTCCTTTTTGAGATTGTGCACCATGTTTGGTTCTTCTAATAACCAAAATCCATCAGGTTGTTCTATGTAGACTTCTTCTTCCAAACTCCATTCAGGAAGGCTGATTTGACATCCATCTGACATACCTTGAAGTCCTTGTGGGAATAAAAAGCAAGAAAAATTCTAATTGATTTCATTCTTGCAACTGGAGCAAAAATCTCCTCAAAATAAATTCCTTCTACTTGTGAATAGGCTTTGCAAACTAGTCTTGCCTTGTTTCTTACAACTTCACTTTCTTCATTTAACTTATTATTGAATACCCACTTTGTTCCTATCACATTTTTGTCTATAGACCTTGGAACCAATTCCTAAGTCTGATTCTTCTCAATCTAATTCAGTTTGTATTCCATTACTTGTATCCATCCTTCATCCTTGCTAGCATCATTACAAGTTTTTGGTTCTACCTTTGATAACAAAAAAAAGTTTACTTGTTCATTTTTCTTTGCAAGACTTCTTCTAGTCAACACTTAGGTTCATTCTTATCTCCCATAATCTGATTTTTTGAATGATTCCTTTGAGCATATTTGGTAGGAGGCTTACAATGATTTTCTACTATTTCTTCTTTCTATTCAACTTCTTCTTCTTCTTCTGATTAGGGAGGTACATCAGATATGCAGTCCTTAATTTCATACATATGTTGGTGTATATCTTCATCAACCTTGACATTTGTACATTATTCTTCCCAATCTTTTGTTGTAGCGCCTATATGCTTTACTTTGAGGTGAATATCTTAGAAATATACCTTCATCAGCTCTTGAATCAAGCTTCCCTAATGTATCTTCATCTCTTCTGATGTAAAATTTGATTCCAAGGACTCTAAAATACTTAATAGTTGTAGGTCTTCCATACCATAACTCATATCAGGTCTTAGTGTTGTTCAACCTTAACAATTCTTTGTTAAGAATATAGACTACAATATGAACTGCTTCTCTCCAATAAACATCAGGTAGATTTTCTTCCATCAACTTGGTCATTGCCATCTCTTGAACAGTCCTTATTTTCCTTTCTACTAGTCCCTTCTACAGAGGAGTTCTAGTAGTAGATAGATGCATCTTTATTCCATGTTTTTCATAAAAATAATTGAACTCATTTGAAGTGAACTCACCTCCTCTATCAGACCTCAAACACTTGATTTTAGCATTCATTTCATTCTCAACCATTGGTTGAAAAATATTGAATATATTAAAAGTGTCAAATTTATCTTTCAAAAATGTAACCCATGTCATCCTAGAGAAATCATCAATAAAAAACATGAAATACCTTTCTCCTTTCATAATTTTTGTTCTTGTAGGTCCGCACAAATCAATATGTACCAACTCAAATGGTGTAGAGGAAGAATACTCTTTGGACTTGAAAATTATCCTTGTCTGCTTTCCAAACTAACATTCCTTGCACACAGTACTTGTAGGCTTGATTATCTTAGACATATCTCTTACCGCATGTAGTGAGTTGTGTTGAACAACTCTAGGAAAATTCAACACCAACAATTCACCACCACCAATTCACTGTGAAAAATTCATCACTACTAATTCATCACCATGACATATTCATCACGTATACAATTCAACTCCAACAATTCATCGCCGTGGTATATTCACTACATATACATTTTTCAAAGTGGCCAAGAGCACCCGAAAAAGAAAAAGTATAGAGATTTTTTTGAATGCATACAAGAGGTATACGTGGTGAATATACCATAGTGATGAATTGCTGGTGGTGAATTGCTTGTGATGAATTTACCTGAACCAATCACCAGGTAATAACAAAAATGAAAATAATAAATTTTAATGTATATGTTCAAATGAATAATAATAAAACAACAAGGAAAGGAAGGTATTTGAAAAATCACATGAAATTGAGTATATCCTCCAAGAAGGACATCTAGATATAAGAAAGAGAGAAAATATGTGGGGTTATTTGGGAGATTTACAAAAAGTTATCCTATTAAGTGGGTCTATCTCATTATTCTTAGAAAATGAATCACCATAATCTATGTCCCCATGAGACTATCTAGAGAAAAAAACCAACTTCGATGTTATATGTATTTTCTCTTTTCCTTATATGCATGTTGCTTAATAATATCATGTGTATCACCTTGGGCTGAAGGAACAACTATGTAAACTTAATTTTGGAATTTAATGAAAGGGAGCCACCCCCTCTAGTGGTAATTTTCCTAAAATAAATCTTATGTGTAACCTCAAAATATGTTGTTCTTTGTATATTAAAAATAATATAATCATCATCACTATCACTAGAACTATACTCACCATTTGATTTCATGTGACTGACCTTATTGTTATAAATTTGAAATAGATTGAATAACCAATATCTTCTCTGTGAGAGAGATGAACTATAAAACTATAAATGAAATAAAAAATTTACAAACCTGAGATGCCAAGAGATGTGCAAATGTCAAGATGACAAGATTGCATTAGGAGCTAAAAGAAAACCTACATAATAATGGTTGCATGCATTAAGGTGCATGTATGCCAAATTATGCAACAATGCAAGAGAATGCATGAAAATGCAAGCTAGGTAGTGAGTTTATATAAAACTAAGGAGATGATAGAGGTGGAAAATCCAACCAATAGGAATTAACCACCAAAAGTGGATATGGACCACCAAAAGTGGAGATGATCACCAAAAGTGGAAGTGTTCCACCCTTTAAGGAAGGGGACACCGTATTTCTTATCTCCTAATTATTAAATGTAAAATCACTTTATTATCCTAAGAAAGTTTAATTAAGTGTAGGAAAAACCTAAGACCAAGGAGAAATAAATTAACCCACTAAGAAAATAAAAACCTACACCAACACCCCCCTTAAGTGCAACTTAGGAGGATGTAAAATATGATGGGTCTCAAAAAATGAAGCCATGTTAGGTACCCATGTACTTATAAAATTCCCCACAAAGAATAAGAAAGACCATCCAAAAAAAAGGAAGTACACCCCCATAATAGAGATAAATGAATTGGAAGGACAAAGAAGCCCCCCAAAGAGATCTAATGGTAGATTCCTAAAACTAAATGTAGAAAATGGTCAACGATCATCAAACTACATTCCTCCCTTTAGGAAGAAACAAAAAAAATGGTGTATATGAGCTATCTCCCCACTCTTGAAAGGAATATGTAGGAAGAAAACTCAAGATTTTGAACTCAGCTCAAGTATCCCCATGTCGATGCTGAAGGATCTCACAATCAAATCAGGCATTCTAAGCCACACTGCTGAAACTGAAAACTCAGAATCTCCTATAGACTGATGTAGAAAACCATCCAAAGACTCAAATATCTCCTCTGAAGATGTCTCCTTCAAATAATGATCCAAAGTATCACACTCATGTCAAACTGTGATGAATAATCATGTAGAGATTGGACAAGAGGGTCAAAGTGTTCCCTCACAACAACTGAAAAAAATTAACTTCATCAAAGAGAAGATGGATACAATCAATAGTATCTCCCCAATCTGTAATATGTGTCTCTAGAAACAAGTTTGAAATACCTTTCAAGAGATAATCCCACAAAATTGAATTTGAAAGACAATGTATGTCCTGGTGCAAAGAATCAATATAAACTTTCAAAGAAGCAACACTCGAATATGAAGTAGCAATAGTAGATTGAGGAGATGGAATGCAAGGTTCAAGAATTGGATCACTTGTGAGAATACCCAATTTCAAGTAACCATAATTCTCCTCAAAATCAAAATCCACACTAGTAGTGTGATCATCATCCAAAGGATCAAAGCCATCATCAAGAACAAAATCTAAAAAGGAATACAATTGAGATGCATGATCAACCACCCCAGTAGAAATTATCTCTTTGCTCTCCAAATCTCTGATAAGAATTGAATCAAGAGTGAATTCTATTGTCTTCCCTTCTCCACTATGAGTAACTTGATAGATGAAAAGAAGATTATTAGACAAATGAGGTACACACAATACACCATTGAAAGTTCCATCTCCTATATCAATAGATCCATTCCTAATTACATTCATATATGTATTGTTACCCATAAAAATAGATGGCATAACACAAGGATAAAAAGAAGAGAATATAGACTATGAAGAAGCCATATGATGAGAATCTCCTTAATCTAGAAGTAATTTCCCCGATCCAATAATCATAGAAGCACAAAGAGATTTTCCTTTGTCTGCATAGCATTTTTCCTTTTTCTTAGTAGATTCTTGGTTTGATGAAGATGGAAATTTAGTGACCCCTTTATTACTCTTCTCAAGAAGACGTGTGAGGTGATCAATGTATTTCTTCATACATTTGTGTTCATCATGTCCAAGTTTCTTACAATAAGCACATTTTACCTTCTCCTTCTTAGATTTTTCTTGATTTGAAGAAGGTTTTGTGACTACATTAGAAGCATTCTCTCGTTGATTATTTTGTTTCTTAATTTGTCATTATCTTTTTGATCTTTAGTGCCTTGACTTGCAACAAAAGCATGATACTTAGAAGATTTGATAGTTCCCATTTGAACCAACTTGTCCTATTCTTTTGTGAGTTAATTAGCAAACACATCAAGATAAGGAAATTTTTAAGATGCTCCTAAGAGACTTTTAGTAGCATAGACTGTAGAAACAAAGACTAAATAATCTAGATAAAGTTTAGAGAGAATACTTAAGATCAATCATTTATCATCTTTCTCAATTCCATGCTGTTTCAATTGCAATATTATGGCCTTTAGTTTGGTGAAGAAGTCTTGTATTGTATCAAAACTTGAAGGACTTAAACCTATTAGCTCATTCTCCAATTCACGACCTCTTAATTCATCTTGTGCACCAAAGAGTTTTTCCAATGTTGTCCAAACTTCATTTGGTGTAGACAAAGATTTAATATGAAAGAGAAAATTTGGAGATACAGACATACATAAGGTTCCAAATGCTTCATCACACTTATTAAACCATTATTTATTTTTTGCATCAATTTTTGGTTTAGTTTCTAGTCCCATTGTTACCCTATACAATCGATACTTTTTCAAGTAGAGGGACATTTTACTTTTCCAATCAAATTAGTTGTAGGGTGTTAATATAGGAACTGTTGATTGATCCATTTTAGGCAAAAAAGAAGATTATTTGTGAGTGCACGAAAAGAGAAAGAAAACTGCAAAAGAGACACCAAGAGATACCCCTCTTTCCAATAGTCTCATAAATCACCCCCCAAGATATTACAATGTTGTCACTTTATGATTAGTGAGCTTACAAATCCTTTTCCAAGATACAATGCTCAATAGGCCCATAATGATCAAAATTAAAAATTATGATAAAAAATGAACTAGATACAAAATCTGGAAAAATTATCCCTGTAGCTATGTAGTGCTCTTCAATACCTTTCCAATGCCTTTTTTTCTTCTAAAAAACAGAGCTTTGGGGCAAAAGTTATGGCATGTTGAAGAAAAATACAACAATAACTTCAACCTAGAATATTTGGTAGAAAATAGAAAAAAATCTTTTCAATACCTTTGTGGATAGAAAGTTTTTTGTCTCTATCTTTCCAATGATATCTCATTTTCCAAAAATGGACAATGTGGAAAAAAGTTATGATTTTTTAAAAAATGGTTGAATTTAGCCTATAGTGACAACCACCCAAGCAAAATAAAAATTTGCTAAAAATAAAATTCGTCTAAAATAGACAAATTTTATATGAGAATAAGGGTTTTTTTGCCATTTGAGTGTAATGGCAAGGTTCGTTTGGGCTGAAAATGCTCTTGAAAAAGGCTATTTTCCAGATCTGAGCTTCAAAGCCTTGTTTACTACTATGTCATATGGTGGCCAAATTAAGTGAAACAAAAACCACATCTGACTTTCTTGAGTCCTAGATGCAATGGGATAGTAAAAAATTCTATCACTATAAATAGAATAGTAGTAATCACAAGATCTCGCCAAAAAAACACATGCAAATATAGGATTAATAGATCCTCATAATTCTTTTCTAATTCTCTAGATCATATTGAAACACAAGAGAAGAGCATATGGGAATTTACAAGATCATACAAAAAAACTTCACTCTCTTAATTAGGAATCTAATTACTCAAAACTCTCAAAATTTAAGCTTTGATACCATGTTAGAAATCTGAAATAAATTGAATAACCAAGATCTTCTATGAGAGCTAGATAAACTATAAAACTATAAATGAAATTGAAATGAAAAGAAATGGATGAGAGTGTGTTTAACCAAAATAGAATGATGATCTAGGAAACCCTCATTTTCCCCTAATTTCATTAGAAAAAGAGATCTCCCAAGGGTAAGATTGACTTTCAACCTTGAGGTTAGTCAATCCTATTGGGAGGATTTGTTGTTTCCTTATGATAAAGAATGAAAAAAATGATTGAAATGAGCTTTGGGGAGAAAAATAAAACCTAATGAACTCAATTATGTGATGTAAAACATGAAATGCAGAGATTAAGGATAGCATAAAAAAATAGTAACTTTTAGGTAGATATGAGAAGGGAAAAATAGTTTGTACCTAGTCTAAAAATTGGGTTTTGTAGTTTAAAGTAGGACACATTCGCCCTAGGGCGAATGGGCCCTTGTAGCATTTTTTGAAACTTAAAAAGATGATTCTAGAATCCTTTTTTGCACTTTCTTCCTGTACCTGTAGATCTAAGCTTCCGGATCTAGAACTGTAGCAAATCTACAAAAGAAAATGTTGTTTTGTGTGGATATGGGTTTACCTTGGTCAAACCCCAAGTTTGGTAATTAAACCTTGATGAAATGATGTAAATTTGATAAATGATAGTGTGTACAAGCCCTACCCTTAAGTGCATCTAAGGTTGTTAAGAGCTAATATGCAAAGAAACCCTACTTAAGTGCATTAGAGCATGATTCTTATACGACAATGACAAATGATAAAGACCTAATTAGGGAGAAGTGATCAAAACACCCTAATAGATATGAAATATGATAATACCTTGCTTTAGATAGCTACTAGAATGAAGATAGAAGATGGGATCACTTAGGAAACAAGTCATTAGGTTAAGGAAAATGGCCAAATGCATCTCCCAACCTTGAATCTATCATGATCCACCATAGGCATCAACCTTCAATCATGAACAATGCTTGATCAAATATTTGATAAAATGAGCTTGGAGACTTGCAAATACACACAAAATGCTACTCTAAGACTTCAACCTTGCTTGCTTGAATGTTCTCCAAAAGTTATCCTTTTCTCCTTGATCTCTCATCCATCTAGTTTGAAATGGTGAGAAGGACTAGGTTTTATAGGCTTCCTCTCTAATTTCTTGAATATTAGATCTCGATAGCTGACATGTAAAAATTGAATCAGGAACGTTAAAATACTGCCAAAAAAATGTTTAAATTTTAATTTTGTATCTTAGAGTGGACCTATTCACCTGAGGGCGTATGGGTCTTGGCCTAAAAAATATAGGATCAATGTGTTTCAGGGTCATTAATTAATTAAATGAATTTATTCAATGCATGTTGCAATGTCAGAAAACAATAAAAATAGGCCTTGGGATGCATAATAAAGGGAATTAGGTGCTTATTTTGAAGGGTAAAAATGCATAAATGTAAGGTCACTGAAATAGGTCCAAATTAAGTGTGAAATTGTACTCACATAGAAAGGAGTACAATTTTCTACACTACATTTAGCCCCCACTTTAATGGCCATATGAAACTATGTACATATGCAAGCTAAAGTACCAAAATTAAATTATGCTTTATAAAAGGATACTCATATGGATATTGTAACTCATTTATGAATGAGGAGAATGAATCCCCCAATGTATTCATATGAAAAACCATAATGTTAGGAACCGCATCCTACAAAACTGATCTGTTAGTTGTTTAAAACCATCAAACATCTATAGAGAATCAAATTTGAGGGTAGATGTATGCCCCCTAATTCCACTAGCTTTATGGAGGTGGAATTAGGGTAGCAATCTAGCTTCATCAAATTATTTTACTTGGTGATATGAATGTTTACAATAGGGCATTAAGTCTACAACACCACATATTGATAGACATTGAATAAGATCGAGGATAAAACCACAAATATGACATGAAAAACAACATCAAAGATAGAGTTCACTAGCCCTCATTATGATGATTGGAATGAAATGTGCTTTAATAAAATTTAGTATATGTTAGTGAAAAATAATGCTTTTGAACATCATTTGGACATTTACTATTTGCAAAATTACCTTGTTGCAGAGTGAGTAAAGATGTCGAGCCGATGAATATACATAACCCCTAGATTGGACGTTCTGTGAGAGGAGGTGGCATGTGGCGAGCTCCGACACATTGTGAGTCCATCGTACCCTGCTTTATGTTTATATTTTTGATTTTATAGTATTTTTTTTATATATTCTTAGAAGGTTCTGGGACCTCGTCTAAAAGTGGCGCACCTATCCCATTTTGGCCCATGTGTCCCAAAATGGCTAAAGTGTCTAGGACCCCCCATCCAAAAATGGCCCAAGTGTCCCAGAGAAAATTTGTTTCACTTTTAATTGCTTGGTTAATATTTTTAAGCATGCTATTGATGATTTATTTCGTCTCTTTCAGGTTTCACCACACGTTCACCAGTGTTTAGGAGGTAGATTATTCAACCTTCTTCGAGAGTAGGTTACCTAGTTTTCCAAGGAGGAGGTTGATATTTTATGTGATACTATCCTATTCTAAATCTACATCATGCCACCCATGAGGTATCATGATTCTATGGTGATGGCATTAGTAGAGAGATGGAGCACAGGCACATGCATTTTCCATCTACCTTTAGGAGAGATGACAATGACCCTAGAAGATGTACACCATATTTTTTGAGATTAACCATCTAGGGTGAGACCATCCATATAGAGGAGGATCACACACATAGGAAGATGTGGTGGGACATCATGTATTGTGTGGGTCACCTATTTGACTAGGAGACATCGGGTCTCGTGTTGAGCTTTAGTGGCTATTATACATGTACTCACTATGCTACGATGGATCATGGTTGTCACTATGGTTCTAGCTCTTGTACCTGATAGGAAAGGCATGTAGGCCTCATTCATACTATTCACAAGATGGAGCAACATCAGACCCTCTATTCTTGGGGTCGCAATATGTTATCTCATCTCTATTATGATCTTGGGAATTTTGTATACTGAGAGCTACACAACATAGTCCAATGTATGCTTCTAAATTGGCCTTCAAGCATATCACGTGCACTAGGCCTACAAGTTATCCTACCATAGTGGCCATGGGTTACCCATGAGCATTCAACTACACAATTAGACGGGTTTGGCAGTTCAGGGATCTGTTATACTGGAGGGTTTAGTTTGATCACCTAGAGGAGGATGAGATAGTATGGAGACCCTACTGCACCATAACCCAGTGGCCAGATCTCACTCAAAATTTTTTTAGGATGCAGTAGGATAGGTTTTTTCTTGGACGACATGACTATATAGTTAAGTCCTTTTATTATGATTGAGTCATGCAACAATTTGGACAAGTTCAACTATCTTCTAGGCCATGACCTACATACCTAAGAGTAGCATGGAGTGGCTCCAGACTAGAAGACATCTAATGTCTCATGGTTAATGATGTTGATTTCAATGATTCAGATTATGAGGACTAGGATGTGCCACCAACATTGGACTTGGATGATGTAGGTACCACTATAGCCTACGAGTGCTGGTGGGTGAGAGAACACTTACACATATCTTCCCTGTACATCACCCCACATACGATGCTGGACCTCTAGTAAGTTGTCATGAAGATGAGAGAGAGTATGGATCCATAGATGGGGATACAAATGATGATGATAGAGAAGAGGACCTAGAGGAGGAGAGTGATGAGGAGGATCCACAACTAATGAGTGATGATCTTGATGATCTAGAGGAAGCTGCGGATACCCTCAAGGAGAGACCTTCATCTCACCTATGATTCACCCAAGCATGATCAACAACCACAATAGGCATCACCATTTATGAGCATGGGGAGGGTACTAGTGTAGCACCTTCCACACTTCCTTCTCATGAGGGACCTATTATCCCTCATCAGGATCCTAATTAGCAGGTTGTAGATCCACATAATGATGTGTTATTAAAGTTTTATAGTTTTTATAGTTATTTATGTTTACATATCATGTCCTATTCTAATATTCCTTATAGTTACCATCTTATAGTGTGTGTGCGAGAGTGGTGAGCTATCTTTCATTGAGTCACTATAGGGATGATCCCCTCCTTGCCCCCACATTAGGCCACACGAGCAGGGCACATGCCACCACATAGTGTGGGGTGTCATGTTGACCTTTCCGAGCCCTTAGCAAGATAGAGGACATCGTACGAGGAGAATACGAGGATCGTTGATCTATCTATAGCTAGAGATGAGCAGACTAGAGCCAAGCTTACACAACTTCAAACTACATATGAGGATCTTTGAGCCACCTGAGTCCTAGTCGAGAGCGAGTCAGAACTCAACAGGGTGTAGGGAGAGCTCACTAGAGTTCAAGTAGAGCTAGCTAGAGTACAAACTGATAGGGATTGTATAGATCAGGAGCATGTTGCAACACTCGTACGTGACGTGATGACTTTAGGTGAGGTATGGGGCCTATGGGTTTGAATGAGCTACATGAGCAGATCACGATCAACTATCTTGCGATGAGCACTACCACCAAGCCCTAAGGAGTTTGGAAGCCATAGGCCACACTAGATATGCTATGTTATGTTATGCCACATGTTTTGATTATGTACATAAAATTTCATGATATATATATATGTATGAGCATTTGTGTTTGTTTCTATGGGTTCTTTATTGAATTAGATGTTAGTGTGATCTATTCAACAACTTAGTAAGATTATTTAATAAATGTCTCCATGATCTAATTTTATGTGATTTAACCTAAACACCTATTTTTATAGTAGTTACTAGATTTTGATTAAGTGTTTTATGTTAAACTAAATGCACTTAAGATCTAATTGTAAAATTAAATGCATGTAATGATCTTATTTAACACAACACACACATGGGTTTGAATAGTGTGTAAAGGAAAGTAATAATTCAACATAATGAACACTTACTCTACATGATTAAAGACACACCAATAATTTTTATTAAGAATGAAGCAATGCGAGATAAAATAGACAACCATCTACTTAATCTAACAACATGCTTTAATATACATACTATTCAAAAAGAGATATTAAGTGTAGTATCAATGTAAATATACAATGTTGATAGGTTCTTTGAGAGGTGTACCATCTATTCTAGTTAATGTATATTCTCTAGACCCATAGATTTCATCAATTACATAAGGCCCTAACCAATTCTGACTAAACTTTCCTTTTTCACCGAGGGCGGCATTAACATTACGTTGATTTTCATATAACACTAAATAACCTTTATTAAATGAACGAGGAATGACATTATCATTGTAACTTCATTGAATTATTTTAGAATAGGCTTGAAGATGCTCGAGAGTTTTGATGTGTTGTTCATTAAGCATTTCAAGTTGTTGTAATCGTTTCTCTTTATAGGTGGTATCATCAATAAGCCCTCTAAGAGAAATTCTCAATGAAAGAATTTCTAACTCAAAGCATTATTGCATTAGCACCGTAAAAAAGGTTATAAGGTGTATTTCTTGTGGATGTTCAAATACTTGTACCCTAGGCCCATAATGTGTAAGATAATTGAGTGTGCCAATCTTTATTATGTTTTCTTACTATTTTCCACAAGATTTTCTCAAGAGTTTTATTAGTTGCTTCTACTTGACCATTAGATTGTGGGTAGTAAGGTGTTGAGAAATGATGTTGAATGTGAAATGTTTCCAAAAATTTCTTCACATCATTGCTCTTAAATGGTGTACCATTGTCTAAAACTAATGCGAAAGGAAGACCAAAGCGAGCAATGATGTGTTCCAATATGAAATAACAAATTGCATCAATGGCTGTAGAACGAAGATGAATGACCTCTACCCATTTCGTGAAATAATTTGTTGTGGTAATTATAAATGTATGTCCAAAAGAAGAAGACGGGGATATTTTCCAATGAGGTCCAAACCCCAAACTAAAAAATGGCCAAATAGGAATTTGAACATGAAGTTCGAAAGCAAGAGCGTGGATCAAATTTTTATGTTCTTGAAATTTGTGGCATTTCTTAACATCATCAAAACAATCTTGTTCCATATGTCACAAAAAATATCCCATGTAGATTAACTTTTGAACTAACGATCTTCCCCCAAAATTCCCCCCACAAGCACCATCATGAGCTTCCTCAAGGGCTATAGGGATTTTTGATATTTTAAGGCATCTAAGCAAGAGATTGTCAAAGGATTTCCTATACAAGACATCAACTAAAATTATGTATCTAGTTGCAAGTTTCTGAATACGAGCTCTAGTGTTTTTAGTGGTTGGTTTAGGAAAGGTACCTTCCTTTAAGTAATTGAATATCAATGTGTACCATTCACTAGAGACTTCAATATTGTGCACTAATGCTTATTTTATCTTTTCATCTAGCGAAAAAATTTGTGATTGTGTGAACTATAAATGTTAAGTTGATAGAAGGATCTTCAAGAGATACAAGGGAAGCAACACTTGCCATTACATTTGCATGTTGATTATCCTTTCACAAAATATTATCAATGGCATACGATTCAAAGTGTTCTAGCAATGTCATTGTAAGGTTTCTATATTGGGATAACTTGTCATGTTTTACTTGATAAGATCCATTTATTTGTTTAATGACCAATTGAGAATCACCAAATATATGAATGTGTTGAACTCCTAAGGATAAGGCCACATGCTTTCCAACAATTAGGGCCTCATCCTCTGTAGTGTTATTCATGCATAGGAAGTTTAAATGGTAGGATAAGGGAATATTATTTCCTAAAGGCGGTATTAATATAACCCCTGCTTTGGTGCCAGTTTGACACTTAAAACCATCAAAACACAATTCCCATGTATTTCTTTCAGTTGTGAACACACTTTCATTAAGGAATGATTCATGATTAGTTGATGTTAATGGTGAAGGAGCGTTAGATAAATGGTCAGTGAAGGCTTATCCTTTTATGGCATTTTGAGGAATAAATTTAAGATCAAACCCAGTCAAAAACGTAACCCATTTAGCTAAGCATCCTGACAAATATGTTTTAGAAAAGAGTTGTTTCAAAGGGTCAAACTTTCTAACAACACACACCTCTGCATTTAATAAATAATGTCTCAACTTAATAGTAGCAAACACACGAGCCAAAAATTATTTTTCTATGGTTGTGTATTGAGTTTCATAATCAATGATAGTTTGGCTAATGTACTAAATAGGATATTCTTTGCCACTTTCATCTTGTTGAGCAAATAATGTTGCTAGAACATGATTGGATGTTGATGTGTAAAGAATGAATGGTTTTCCTTGAATAGCGGGTTGCAGGATGGGAGGACTAGCTAAATACTCTTTCAAATTGTCAAAAGATTGTTTACAATCCTCATTCCACTCAAATTTTGATTCCTTCTTAAGTTTGGTAAAGGGGAGAGTTTGATCTGCCAATGATGCCACAAAATGATGTATTGCTTGAATCTTTCCTTGTAAACTATGCAATTGAGAAATATTTTTAGGAGGTGGCATGTTTATGATAGCATCAATCTTATTTGTTTCCACCTCAATGCCTCTATGTGACACTATAAAACCTAAGATTTTTCCACTATCCACACCAAATACACATTTCTTTGGATTTAACCTCATGTTATATTTATGAATTATTTCAAAGATCTTACAAAGTATTTTGACATGATTTTGACAAGTTAAAGATTTAGCCAAAATATCATCAACATAATATTCAAAAATGTTATGGATGAAATCATGAAATATTAATGTCATAACTCATTGATATGTTGCCCCAACATTATTTAATCCAAAAGGAATGACAACCCAAAAAATGTTCCCCAAGGTGTAGTAAAAGGTCTTATATTGATCTTAAGGGTTGATGAAATTTTGATTATATCCAAAAAAGCCACCCACGAATGAAAATAAAGCATGGCTTGTGGTTGAATCCACTATCATGTCAATATTAGGAAGGGGAAAATCATATTTTAGAGATGCTTTATTCAAATCACATAAAAATCCGTACACATCCTAATACAATTATCAAGTTTTTCCATTGCCACAATAGTAGATATCCAAGGTGAATAGTCAATAGGACGAATGAAAAATGCATCCAAATTTTTTTCAATTTCAGCTTTCACCAATAATGCTATCTTAGGATTCATCTTCGGTATCTTTTGTCTTGCAAGTTTAGCATCTTTTTCAAGATCAATGTTATGTGTGACTATCTTAGCATCAATAACCGACATATATGAATATTTCCAAGCAAAGATTTAGGAAAGTCATGTCATAATGTTGCATGATATTCTTGTTCTTCATCATCAAGACACTTTCCTATTTGAATCACTTTCTCTTCGTCAGATGTATCCATTGGTATGTTGATCATATCCCCCACAAGTAATGTACTTTGGTTTATAATTTTAGGAATTTCTTCATGTTCATCTTGTTCAATATCACTTGTTTTATTTTCTTCACCAAAGTATCCCTTATTGTCTAAGGTTCAAATGAATCTTCATTTGTGGTGATGAGTTGGTAAATTGTCATAAGCTCCCAGAATTTTTGTTGTCTTCATCATGTTGAAAATAATCCAATGGTTCATCTTCACTTGTGGTATCTATTAAATTTGGATGCTCTAATGTAAGAGTTGTCTTAGGAGAATATTTTATGATGGTGTTGATATTGAGTGAAGGATTTTTTGATGCTTTTGAAGGACAATATCCAAGACCACTTTTTGTTTCTTGTGTGTTAGGATCTGTAGGGACATGAATGGCTTGTTCATGTACACCACATCCTTTTCCATTACAACCAAGTTGTTTCAAGAGTTGATATCCTCTTCCATAGAGAGCTTCCATTGCTTTTGAGAATGGTGGTTTTTCATAATCAAACTCATCATAACTTATTGTGTAGTTTGTGTCTTCTTCTTTGTTAAAAGTTGTCAACTTGGATGCTTGTGATGATTCTTCTTCATGTTGTGAACTAATATTACTATTGTTTCTTTATCCTTTTTTGATTCTTTTGGTGTGATCTTATATTCTCCCATGAATGTAGGTGTAAAATCTAATGAAACCCAATCATCATCTAATATTTTTGTGATTGATTTCACTTTTTCTTCTTCTTGCACGGGTTTAATTTTTGAAGTTGGTATCAATGTTCTCAAAGGACTTTTCATGCCGTTTTAAGTTTGAAAAAGTGTTGGATTGAAGATCAAATTTGATTGTGTAGACCTTGTTTTGATAGGTATATTTCATTAAATTGTGAAGCATTGAAGGGACACCATTCATTTCATGAATCCAAGGTCTTCCCACAAGAAGATTATATGAGAGTTCTTGAGGCATAAAATGAATAGGAGTTTGCAATGTTACCTTTCCTAATTTAATAAGTATCATTATCACACCAATTGGTTGCTTCCTTACATTATCAAATCCACTGATAGATAAAGAATCAGGTTGAATTTGACTCTTGTCTACTCCAACCTTGTAAAGAAGTCTTACACTATAAACATTGAGTGTTGAACCATTATCAATGAGGGTACACCTTATGCCACAATGATTAATAATAGCCACTATCATCAAAGCCTCATTTCCCCCCCTTC
This sequence comes from Sequoia sempervirens, assembly GCA_007258455.2. NCBI lineage: Eukaryota > Viridiplantae > Streptophyta > Pinopsida > Cupressales > Cupressaceae > Sequoia > Sequoia sempervirens. Next base: position 30,045 of record VDFB02110277.1, read on the forward strand.
TAATGGAGGTAACTCATCTTGATGAAAGACAATGCCAATGTTAACCAAATTCATACCTTGAATTAGGGCTACTACATGATTGGGTTTTGCACTAGGAGGGACCACAACTTGTAAATTTTTTTTGAAGCATACTATGATAATTAGGTGAAGCTTGAATAAGGTCCCAAAAAGAAATATTAGTAGGAGTGTTTCTAAGTTATTCCACAAGATCATACTCATTTCCATTGTGCAAAGGAAAATGAGGAGCACTAGGAAAAATAGGTTGAGGTAGTGGTAATGAAGTAGGTATGGTTTGTGGTTTCCCATGATTCCTTATGTCATATGTGTGAGCAACAATATTATAACTCAGTTGTTGTGAAACGTTGTTACTATAGTGTTTCCTTGCAAAATTCAAGATAGCCCCTAGAGGTAATGGTTTGTTTTTAGGTGGTCCTATGATAAGAACAAGTTGAGGCGTGATTGCATTAACTTGCTTTTGGTTTGGTTTGTTATGAAAAGCCTTAGTGGATGAACCTTGTGAGATGAAATCCTCAACGACTTCATCTAACATGTCAAAGTCATCACTACTAAAGGGCTTGAGGGCTATATTAACTTGTATACAAAGATCTAACATGATCAAATAACTATTCTTTCTCCAAGGTGTTGAAGTTGATGATTGAAATCGACAACACCCAAAAATCACCTACAAGCAATTATCCTATCACAAAGAAAGATCAAAATAACTAATTTTCTATACAACTAAGAGAGAAAAGATTGAATCCAAAAGAGCAACTGATTTTCTTTGTATTAACCTGAATGGTTCTAAATTAAATTATTACAATGAATGTGCAAGCTTTATAAAAGCATGCAAAAGAAAACCCTAGATGAGGATTTGACTAGATAGTGACAAGTGTTCTAATCTCATACAATGAGATAACTTGTCCTATATTAATTCAAACTAATAATATAAAATCACTCCTAAGTTTAGCTTAAGTGAACTAGAGTAATAATTAATTAACATTAATTAATTAATTAATATTAATTAATGATTAATTAATTAATATTAATTAATGATTAATTAATTAATATTAATTAATGATTAATTAATTAATAAATATTAATTAATGATTAATTAATTATCAAGTGATTATCATGATTACTCCAACACCTCCCTTAAGATCAACTTAGGGAGAAGCTATATACCTTGATGTAGAATGCAATGATAGATGCATGGATGGGTCTCAGATACAAGTCTTGATGAGGTACCCATGTACAAAATAAATGAATCTCTCATAACTAGAGAAAAGGAAAAAACCACATGGGAAAAACTCCTCTCCAAAAGAGAAAAACAATGATTTCACTAGTGAAAGAACTTGATAGGAGGACTCAATGTGACCCCCCAAGGACTGCTTATATAATTCAAGTAAAATAGATTCCCCCTTAGATCAAAGAGAGAAAATGAGGATATGAATCCCCCCATAAAGAAAGAGCTCCTGACCAATGATGAACATCTAGAGATAAAATATGATCCACTACCTACAAACAACATTTCTCCCCTTAGGAAGAAACAAACCCACTAGTGATTGGAGAATCCAATCTTAAAGAATGAGTGAATCTAGAATCCAAGTCCAAAAGTCCAAATGATGTGTGCCCCTGAAAACTGCTCACGTATCCACATGTTAGAAAATGATGATGTTGATCCAAGATCTTGTGAAGACCGATATAGAACAAGATGCAAAGGTGAAGATGGTGGGCCAACAATGGTCATGTGGTTTTCAACAAAGAGGAGATGAATGCCCTCAAAGTAATCCTCTAGATTTGCAGTCTGAGACTCTAAAAACAAGAATGATATGTTTGCAAGATATGAATCCCAAGTAGCTATGTCTGGAAGATGTATGATGTCCTGTTGTACTAAACCAATAGGGTCCAAAGATGTGGCAATGTCAAACTAATTAGGAATAACAAAATATGATGATGTAGTATGGATCTAATGAGTGGGAACATGATGAAAAGTCTCCGAACCATCAAAATATGGAAGCCTTGTGATATACTCAAGCTCCTCTAAAGTATCATTATCAAAAGGTATGGAATCTACATTTGCAAGAGGGATGAGAAAATTTGTAGCAGGACCCTTTGGGTATGGAGAGATATGAGGGTCTACACAGATCTCCCAAATTCATGTCTAAAGTGTGTGGGGGCATTCAATGTCTGAAACAACACACATAGTGTCAAGATCAACACTACAACGTATTTTATAACCCGTATAATATGAACTCTGATAATGCCCCATGCTGATAAAATCCCTGGTGTGTTTGGCATAGGTACAAGTCCATATAGATAAGGAAAAATATCAAGCCACCGAAGATGTGTTAGGATTCCATTTTTCCAAGACTCATAATTATCCTTTTCCAAGCTGTTCACAGAAGGATGAATTGGAAAACCCATGATACTCACTCAAACTAAAAAATCATAGACTAAACCCTCAGTATTGATAAAGCAGATCAAATGATGTTAATCTACACAAACAAATCCTTTCTAGGTGCCAAGACGTCCAAGTAATTCAAAAAATTGTGAAAACACAAAATATTGAATAAAATGTACCTGGTGCAGATTCTAGAAAAAGTGCACAAATAGATCTGAAGAGCTCTAAAGTACCTTTCCAACACCTCTTGAATCAAAAAAATCAGAGCTACAGGTAAAAATTTATGAGCTTGGAAGTGTAAAATGGAGATTTGACTTTGAATAAGAATAACAAGAACTAGAAGAAAAATTTGATAATTAAACTTGCACCACTAGAAAGTGGTCGGAACTAGGTTTTCGATGATATCTTGTTGTCGAATAGGGGGGATTCACTACTCATGAGTTCTCTTAATTGACAGAGTCTCATAGGGTGAACTGCCCTAAACTACCTCAGGAACAACAACGAGAGTTTTAGATCCAGAAAGAGCAAGTCACGAATATTTTCTGGACAGACTAACGAGCTCTAGGATAGAGGACGTTAGTACAAAATACGGATGACAACACAATGCGCTAGCATCTCAGAGGCATGCTGGCATCTCGTACGGACTAGAAAGTGAGAACGTCATAAAAAATGCCTAAATTACTGCTAGCTATCTAATTTCTAAGAATTTACATAATGCGATAAAGTAGTAGAATGCGATAAAACTAAAATAAAGTGAGATAGAAATGATAAAGACAAGAAGAAGAAAGGAAATAAATACTTACAACCATGCGAGTGACGAATCCTCCAACAAGGTAATGTCTTCAAAACCTACAAGTGTGATATCTGGAGAGAATGTTGGGGCTGTATAGGGGCTTGCCTCAGTCAAACCTCCATTTTGGTGTTCCCACCTCCATAGACAACCAAGATAGAATGAGAGAGAGAGAAATGAACAAAGTGTGGTGAAAGAAAAACTCACTCAGGAGTAGTACCCACACCACCAAGTGTGATTGATAAAAGTAAACTCCGCTCAAGGAGGATAGCTTGCATCACAAAAGAGGTGATAAAAGCAATCCTTGCTTAAGGAGGAGAACCCATATCACAAAATGTAAATGCAATAGATAAGGGATATGGAACCCCAAAATTCTCACAAACATGAAATGAGGGAGATGAAGGTATGAGAGTGAAGCTAACAGAGCTTGAAAGTGCTTGAAGTTGCTATGGAAAGCTATGTGCAAGCAAGATTTGGATAGTAGAAGGCTGAATCCAAGGAAAGAGAGGAGCTAGAAGTAGAAGAATGGAGCTAGAAGATGTTAGAGAAAGTTAGAAGAGGCAAATGGAGTGAAAAGACTACTTTTAAGGATAGAAAAGAAGCTTCTCTAGCCATTACAAGGCGTTCTCGACCGTTTCCATAGACAAAAGGTGAAGAAAAGTGGAAAACATGCTTAGAGACAACTGTTTGAGCATTTAAACGTCACATGACACTAGCACAGTGTGCGGACGTCCACACAGCATGCTAGTGTCTGGACATATCATGCTACAAAATAATGAGAATGGGAAAATCCCAAAGTTCAATGTAAAGTTGACACAAAGGGTAGCTGTTGAAAAGGGGTGTTGGAGCATCCTAAGAAGGGAAAAGGCTTATGCAAGGGCTAAAATGAGCCTACTCAAGATGCTAAGGGAGTGGACACTAAAGTGGATGCAAAAATGTATGTGAAATTGCAAAGGGTGTAATTTTATGCTTTACATTTTCCCCCCACTTTAGCAGGCATATGAATCTATGCTAATATGCATGCTAAAGGAAATCTACTAAACATAAATAACATCATATGCCAAAAGGATACTATAGAGGAAGCAACAACTCTTTGAACCACAAAAGCATGCCCCTAGGCTAAAGACTTGCAAAATAGATGCATTAGACAAGCATAACCTGCACCAGACAACAATGTTAAAGCTAAAGCATTCAAGTCAGCAAAGTAAAGAGACCTCAATGTAGAAGGTTGTCTTAGTACTATGCATCGTCCCCAAATTAAGAAATTGCGCATAGAAGAATTCTAAGGTGAATAGAGGAAGGGCTATACTCAGGATGAAGAAGATGTAGATCTTTGATCAAGTATACACAAGTTGAGAAGAGAGATAAAAATGAAATGAATGCAAGAGTGATAAAGCAATCCTCACTTTCGAGGGGAAAGCCATTATCACAAAATATAGGTGATAAAAACAATCCTTGCTTTCGAGGAGGAAAACCTGTATCACAAAGTATAGGTGATAAAAGCAATCCTTGCTTGAGGAGGAAAACCTGTATCAAAAAATATAGGTGATAAAAACAATCCTCGCTCGAGGAGGAAAACCCATATCACAAAATATAGAATGTAAAGGAGGTCTATAGGTTCTCAATCCTGCGGAGCAAGACAAATTAGAGAATCCTGTGGCTACTACAAGCTGCATTGCAAGATATTCACAGAAAAGATAGGTCTAGTCAGGCTGCCCCCAAGCTAGACGTGACTGTATGAAATAGGTCTAGTTAGGCTACCCCCAAGCTAGACATGAAGATATGAAATAGGTCTAGTTAGGCTACCCCCAAGCTAGACGCAAAAGAATTCATTCGAAAGAAAAGCTTCTAAAGAGGTCCCTCAGGAACCCTTCAAAAGGAGAGGGAGTCCACTCAAGGGATGCTTAATTTGAAATACATAGAGAAGAGAGGGGTCCTTAAGAAGGACACACATCTTTGATATGAGTTATCACTGCCCCCAACATATAGGGGAGGAGAACCATGTAGGATAGAGGTGAACCTCGATATCACTTGTCATGCAAAGAAAAGGCAGGTGTATCAATGAAGTGGTAGTTTGATGGCCCCTAAATCAAGAATTTGATGTACTTTATCCTTCAAGGCCTTATATTCACTAGTGGAATGGCTAGGAACTCTATGGTATGCATAGAAATAATGTTTTTCTTTATCATGCTTATAAAGTTTCTTACATGTAGGAGAAGGAAGAGTAATAAAGAAGGATTTTAGAAGCTGCAACAAAATATGCCCTTGCTTAGATAAAGGGTGAGGAGTAGGAAGCAACCCTTTCTCTTGTGGAGAAAATTTTGACTTCTCACTGTTGAATATTGCTAATATGTGGTTGTCATTGATGTCAACACTATTAGCATTGATGTCATTAGAGGCTATATATGTCGAGGATATAGAAAATTGTAATGAAGTAAGTTGCAAGTTGTCGGTGGTGAAGTGAAGTTTAGTTTGGCCAACATACTAAGCCAACTCAGTATATTGATGATCAAAGGTTGTGGATTAAAGGGTTTCTTGTTGAGTATATCTAGTTTATCCATGTTAAATTTTAGAGATCCGCATGAAGATTTGATTGAGTTATGAGTATCAATGTTTTGACAGTTATTTTGTTGCTTCAGTTGGTGTTCCTAAAAGAAGTTGATGCGATTCTAGTAAGTTTAGTCGTTACAGATTCTTCTCTTGTAATTCATGATGCTTGTGGATTTTCTAGATCATGCTCTATCTATGTTGTTGGTCCACATTGATCGATGTGATCGCAATTGGTGATTTTCTCTTGCGTGTTCATGTTTTTCATATTCTTGGCCGACAAGGTGATTGTAGCGTGTTGTGGATCCTCAAGGAATAATTTTTTGAAGGTGTTTTGTGTTCGAGGATATTATTTTGGGTCCTCACTATGTTGTGGATGAATTTGGTTGATTCACATTGATAATCATTTATGCTTTGGGATGACAGCTTGTATTCTTTAAATTATATTTTTTTGAAGTCGACATGGAGATGATGTTATTCTTGGCTGTAGATATATATGAGCGATTGTTTTATCATTTGAAGGCATGATGAGTGAATGTGTGTGGGAAGTGTGTGAGTCTTGTGTGTGAATAAAGTTCTAATCATTCAAAGGAAGAAGTAAAGTGTGAAGAGTGAGAATATTTTTTGTGCTTAACTGGAACTGTAATCAAGCATGAGCAGATGCTATTTTCTCAGTTCAATCTTCTAGATGTAATGTGAATCTTTCTGTAAGATAGCGTGTCTTCCTTTGGGTAGTAATCCTTGTTTTATTTGAGTAGTGAGCTCTAGGCAGTGTGCCTAAATGCATGTGCATTCCCATCTATTCTCTTATACTTTTAACATGGTATAATCTTGTAGACTAACCTCCACCATGGCTTTTCCCCTAATAGGGTTTCCACGTAAAAAATCTTGGTGTTATGTGTATTTCTGATGTGGTGATGGTTTATGCTTTCATGTTTGTTTATCAGACTTGAGAATAAGGTTAATAAGTTTAATAAGGTTGAATTTTTGTGACAACTAATTCACCCCCACCCTCTTAGTTGTTTTCCCTTGTGTTGCCAACAATTAGTATCAGATCAGGTTCCTTGGAAGAAGTTTAATAGCTTTAGGTGATTTCGTATGGTGACATATAAGAAAGATAGTCCGAGATTTGATGGCACAAATTATTCTCTATGGAAGACTCGAATGGAGTGTCATCTAAGATGCATTGGTGAATCTTATTGGAACATTACAAAGAATAGGTATGTCATCCCTCAAAATGGTCCTTCTACTGAAGGTGAAATTGAAGATGCTAATTACAATATCAGGGCTAAGGAAGCATTGTTGAGTGCTCTGACTAATTCTGAGATGACAAATGTAATGGATCTGAAGACTGCTTATGATATCTAGAAAAAGTTGGAAACTTTGTATGAAGGTGATGCCCATGTGAAGATTGCTAAGTTGCACAGTTTGAAAGGGAAATATGAAACATTGAAAATGGGTGAAGATGAGAACATCACTGCTTTTATTCAGAGTGAATGAACTTGTGTGTAATATCAGATGTGCTGGTGGAACATTGGAAGAATCAAAGATTGTTTCTAAAGTGCTCAGGTCCTTGCCTACTGCATACAAACACAAAGTTGCTTCTATTGAGGAGATCCAGACTGTGACAAATGTAACAAGAGACATGTTGATTGGTAAGCTTGTTGCTTTTGAGTTAAGTGAGTTTGGTGATGCTCTTCCTAAGATAGAATCTACATTCAAAGCTACTACCTTTGGAAAAGATAACAAAATATATGATTTGGGAGAAAGTTCCTCTAGAAACATGTC
>VDFB02110278.1:0-11041 GCA_007258455.2 Sequoia sempervirens
TTCTTATTTTCCCATCGACATTGCGATTTTTGAGCAAAATCTAAGTATATCCAAAAAGGGGATATTACACATTGTTGTGTGGTTACACAACATGCCCCAAGTTTGCAAAAGCTTGGGGGCCCAACTTTAAAATTACTTGCTTGGCAAAGGTCAGAGAGCAATATTGGTGAAGTAAAGCTTAGAATACGTTGAAGGCAGGCTTGAATTGCAGAAGTTGTCACGGAAAGTTGGGGAACCGAGTTTTCAAGTAAGTTGAGCGCGAATGTATGGTTCCAAATAGGCCAATTTCAACAAAATTAGGATGAAACAAATTACTATTGTGGAAAATAAAGGTCCGCAGGTGCAAAAGATGGAACAAATGGAGCATATCGCTAAAAGTTTCATAGTTCAACGAAGTTGTAGCAAAAAAGGGTCAACATCGCAAAGTGGGTGTTTGAGTATTCGGGTAACTGGATATTCGATTACTTGGGTATTTTGAAAAACACAACAATCAAACTAAGGCTTAAGTACGTCACTTAATTTTTCCAACAACACTAAATTTTTGAAAACCCGTATAAGCGGGGTTATTTGAGAATTATAAAAGTGCATTGGTTTTAATTGCAAGATTCTAAGATGTTGGGATTGTATGGATTATTTCTTAATATTGATTTCTTTTCTGACACATGCATTAACAATTTTATACGTGAATTTATATTAAAATAATGTTTATTTTATTTATTAATGTAATATTGTAAGATATTGTAAGATAGAGATAAGATCGTCTCCGATCTTATCTGGAGTTTCTTTTTAGAAACTTTCCAGTTTTGTAAATCTTGTAAACTATTTATTGAGCGTCTCGCTCATTGTTAATATATCAATTAATTTACCAATTACTTGCGTAATATGGTATCAGAGCCAATACGCTCAAAATTGAATTTTTAATTCATGAAAAATCTTTTCAAGATTTTTTAAGCTCTTGAATTAAAAATTTAATAAAATCTTCTTTGAATTTTCGAAGATTTTTTGTGAGCTTAATTTCGGAAATTTTTTTTCGAAATTTCTTCGTGGCTTGTTTTGAAATTCGAATTTTTTCTGTCTGAAAATTTTCGTGGGCAGTCTTTTCTGGAAGATCGCGTTTTGCTTAAGCGAAGGTTTTCTTGTGGCACGCGTTTTTTTTCTGGAGCACGTTTTTTCTTATTTCTAGCCGCGCGAACTTCTTCTGGCTTTTTTCGTGACCTCCTGTCCTCTGGCTCGTGTTCGTGTTTGTTTCATGCACGCATTTTCTGGAAACGTGTTTCTTTTCTGGTCGCGCCAACGGGACTTTGTCTTCTGAGCCCGTTTTTTGAAGTTTCGGACTGCGACTTTGAGACTCTCAAGCTCGCGATTTTCTTCTACGATTTGAGTGCTCTCTGCACTTTAAAAACGCGAATATCAGCCTCTCTTTGCCACGTCTTTGTGGAATTTCGAGCCGCTAAAAGCTGGATCCGTCTTGAGGTGTTCTCTGCAATTTTTTTTCTAAAATCGTGAGTTTTCTGGTTCAGTCAATGGCGGCTAGGGCAGTCTGAAAGTTCGTCCAAGGTTTTGACACGTTTTTCAAGTCAAAAAAAATTTTCGATCACAGATTCGTGGTGGGTTTTTCGAGAGCTCAACTGGGTTGGTCTCCGAATTTTCTGGGTGCATCGTTTTTCGAGCCTCGAATTTTGTGCCATCCGTACACTATACTTTCTGCAGTCTGTACCTGAATCTGTCCCTGTTTTCTGCATTGAATCGTGCCTCGAAATTTCGCAGCACGCCCTTCTTCGCACTCTCATTTTTCGCGGCCCTCAAAGCGCCAGAGATGGCCACCGGCAATTAACGTCGAGGCAGCCAGATTTAATGGCAAAAATTACAACACCGGAAGCAAATGGACAAGTTAACAATTTTATCACCGACTGGGACATCCCCTGCGAACGTACTCGTCCTGAAGCGGCGGGTAAGGATCAGGATAAGTTTGATGAGCAGAATCGTGAAGCCGTCATGCTTATTAAGCTTTCGGTTACTGATGATCAGCTCCCTCAGATCCCACTGCGAAAATCAGCTAAGGAGATCTGGGATCACTTGAAGGATATGCATGAAACTTCCGACAAAAGTTGTGCGTTTTTCTTGAAGAATATGCTGTTTTCTATCATGATGGATGAGAATACAACTCTGCAAGCGCACTTGAATAAAATCCAGGAGATCAGAGATCAGTTGGAGGCGATTGGTCGGAAAATGGAGGAGGAAGACATGGTTGTGATCACCCTGAAGAGTTTACCGAAGTCCTATGAACATTTCATAGAGACCCTCAACATTACGTCCGCTAATGTTGATCTCAAGTTTCCAAATTTGTGCACTATCCTGTTGCAGCAGGATCGCTGGAGACAACAGTTCGGTAGCAGTGAATCATCATCCTCCACGGAGCAGGCCTTTGCAGCAAAAACTCAGTCGAAGCATCATGGGAAAGGTCAGCCTTCACAGCAGAAAGGCTCAAGTCAGCGCTCCACCAGTCCGAAGAAGAAAAATGTTCAGTGTAACTACTGTCATAAATTTGGCCATATCAAGAAAGATTGCCGTGCTCGTTTGGCTTCTGAGCAAAAGAAGCAGGGAGGGTTTCAGAAAGCGAATGTCGCCGAGCACTCTGAGCAGAAGGAATCTGCCTTTTATGCACTGATGGCAAAAAGGCCCGCAGATCATGTCAAGTCCTCTGCTTGGTACATAGATTCTGGTGCCTCGCGTCATTTCTCACATAGGCGTGATTGGTTCACAAACTTTTCCCCTTGCACTGACTCAGTAATCTTTGGAGGAGGTGAGGAATACACAGTTGTCGGCACCGGCACTGTTCAGGTTCAGTCTGGCGGGAGGGATCTCATATTCCTCAACGTGTATTATGTACCTGATATCGAGCTCAATCTTCTCTCAGTCAGTCAGATCATGCGGCATTCTCCCCAAATGGATGTGGTATTCAGCTCGCATAGATGTTCGATTGTTGATCGAGAAACTCGCACAACGGTGGCCGTTGGGATAGAGGATCATGGCCTTTACAGGCTTGTGGACACTGGTGATTCTCCGGAGTTAGCCTTGGCAGCCAGAAATTCAGCTGTCACCAGTCTTTGGCACCAGCGGTATGGGCACTTGAACGTGCACTATCTCTCTCAGCTTGCTCGGGAGGGACTTGTTGATGGCTTACCTGACATTCAGACTCAGCATCAGGGCGTTTGTGGTGCTTGTCAGGCTGGGAAGCAGCATCGCACACCGGTCAAGGATGGCGACTCTTGGCGGGCTTCTAAGGTACTTCAATTAGTTCATGCTGATATTTGTGGCCCTATGTCTATTTCTTCTGTAACTGGTTGCAAATACTTTCTACTTTTTGTTGATGACTATAGTAGGAAAATGTGGGTGTACTTTCTTAAACAGAAATCAGAGGTTTTTAATGTATTTCAGAAGTTTAAGGCCTTAGTTGAAAAAGAGTCCAGTTCTTGTATTATAACTCTTAGGTCAGATAATGGGGGGGAATTCTGTTCTAGTGCATTCTCCAACTTCTGTGATACTCATGGGATAAAACGTCAGTTAGCCACACCCTACACTCCTCAAAGAAACTATGTTGTAGAGCCGACAATCGCATTTACTGTTGGAGATGCCTGCCCATGCTGGTAAATACTGTGAGTGTTCCTACCAAGTTTTGGGCAGAAGCAGTCAATACATCAGTCTATCTCCTTAATAGGTCACCCACTCATGCTGTTAAGGGGAAGACTCTTGAGGAAGTTTGGTCTGGTCGCAAACCTAGGATTAGTCATTTGAAAGTTTTTGGCTCTCTTGTGTATGTTTGGATTCCAGAGGCCAAGCGCACTAAGCTGGACTCCAAGAGCTAGAAACTCATGTTCACAGGGTACAATGACAATCACAAGGCATATAGGCTAATTGATATAGACATTGATCGCCTTATCTTCACCGAGATGTTGTCTTTGATGAGGAACGGTCCATTTTACCTCACCGCTCAAGATTGAGGATCAGCCTCTACAGGGTCCTGATATGAGTGTCCGACTTCCATTAGGTCCACTTGATGGGAGGGATGACGAAGACCTAGTCTTTGATGATGCTCAACCTGAGTTTCCTCCAGATGATAATGAACATCCCCCTGCTGAACCTGTTCCAGATCCACAACCAGATCCAGCTCCTCCTGTTGCATCTGATGTTGGCACATCTACTCTCCGACCGAAATGGTGGGCTAAGACTATCAGTGATCTTCGTGCTGATGAGCTCTTCACCTGCGGGTAGATCAATCCGTAAACAAGAGCAACAAATAGCTCACGCGAATTTTTGCTCACGGTCAACATTCATGGCTTATGAGCCTACATATTCGTAGGCAAAAGGGATACCGAATGGGAAAAGGCAATGGAATCAGAATACCAGAGTCTTCAGAAGAATCACACTCGGGTCCTTTCCAATCTTCCTTCAGGGAAGAAGACCATTAGCTGCAAATGGGTGTACAAGGTGAAGAACAAAGCTGACGGAACCCTTGACAAGTACAAAGCTCGTCTGGTTGCACGAGGGTTCTCACAGAAAGAAGGCATTGACTATGAGGAGACCTTTGCTCCTACAGCCAAAATGAGTACCATACGGCTCATCCTTGCCTTAGCAGCCCAATTTGGGTGGAAGGTCCATCAGATGGATGTGAAGAGTGCTTTCCTCAACGGTGAGTTGAAGGAGGAAGTATACATGACGCAGCCTCCAGGTTTCAAAGTTGCTGGTCAAGAACAGAAGGTGTGCAGATTGGTCAAAGCACTCTATGGCCTGAAACAGGCTCCTCGGGCTTGGTACATAAAAATTGACACGTACCTCACAGATCATGGCTTTCAGAGGAGTCCATCTGACTCGAACCTGTATGTCAAGAATACTGGTAATGAGATTCTGCTTGTTGTTGTCTACGTGGATGACTTGATCATTACTGGCAGTTCAACACTTTTGATCACTGAGATCAAACAAGACTTGTGCAAAACTTTTGACATGACAGACTTGGGCCTCCTGCATTATTGTTTAGGTGTTGAGGTTTGGCAGACAGAGAGCAGCATTTTCATCTCCCAGTCCAAGTATGCTCGAAGTCTTCTAGATAAGTTCCGAATGCAGGATTGCAAACCTGCCTCTACACCCATGGAAAAAGGGCTTAAATTGTCAGGTAAGTCCGATTCACCTGTGGTAGATGAAACATTGTTCAGGCAACTAGTAGGCAGCCCCATCTATCTTGCTGCTACTAGACCTGATTTGAGTTTTGCAGTTGAGTTACATATCACGCTCATGATACCCCTTAAGGTCGACTATTGGCAGCAGCCAAGCGGTGTCATATGAAGTGGGCACCCCGATTTGGACCCCAACACCTCGAGTCACGATCCTAAACTCAAGGTCTGCTGTGATTCAGACAAGGTGTTCGGGCTTGATGACAGAAATCAACATCCGGTATGTGTTCGCTTAGATCCGTGCGTACCACATGACTAGTAAGAGCAAAGAAGTGCGGTTTCCTCCCCATGTAAGGTAGCATCGGGGAGCGTAGAAAGAGCATGAGGTGCTTTGGTTACGGATGTTTGCGCATATGCAAGAGTCTCATGTGCTCGACCCCTTTGTTCGGATAACCGGGAGCCTCAAATCCTGCCAAGAATCCGTCTTCCATGAGCGAACCAAGGCTGTGGAAACTCATTGTCATTTCATTCCTCGAAGTCGGTTGAAGACGGATCGCTTCGCTTGCCGATGTTCCCGGCTGCAGGATCGCATGTGCCAGTACATTCTCACCAAGTCGCCGTTATTGCATAAGTTTGTAAAATCAGGGGCATCTTAAAAATGATAGATTGAGCATTAAGGGAGGGTATTAAAATAATGTTTATTTATTTATTAATGCTCAATATTGTAAGATATTGTAAGATAGAGATAAGATCGTCTCCGATCTTATCTGGAGTTTCTTTTTAGAAACTTTCCAGTTTTGTAAATCTTGTAAACTATTTATTGAGCGTCTCGCTCATTGTTAATACATCAATTAATTTACCAATTACTTGCGTAATATTGAGGTTAATTTGAGTGAGTGAATTGAAATATGAGCTTGGCGCTGCAATTAGAAAGCTTCTGGCAGGTTCCCATTAAATTTTCCCTGCATTCTGACAACTTACTATTTTTAGTAAGTACTCAATTTGGGACCTTTTTCTCGGGACTTTTGAAATTTTGATAGCTTCACCGCGTTTAGAACACTTTGAGCTGCCTACCTGCAAATTTTGAGCGAAATCGGACAACTTGCTATTTTAGTAAGTCCCCTATTTGAGGCTTTTTTGCTAGGGTTGTTGCAAAACTGATTGTTGCATTAGATTCAAGACACTTCAAAGTGCTTACACGCAAAATTTGAGAAAATTCTGACAACTTTCTATTTTTAGCAGTTCCGGCTTCGAGAGCAATTTTTAGGGTTTGCATGTATGATTTTTCAATGCATGTCAAGATATTCTTTCTTGTTTTTTCGACAGCTTCGCAATGATGTAACATGCAAGTCAAGTTGATGACTTGCTATTTTTAGCAGGTACCCGCATGCAAACTAGTTTTTTGGGGTTTTATGGGTTTTTTGAGACCTCTTGGGCAGTATGACATGCAAACACATCTGGCAATCAGTTGATCACTTTTTCAGGCACTTACTATTTTTAGCAGGTTCACTCTAGCAGCCCCCATACCTTCAATTTCACAAGCAGAGCAGTCCAGAGCAGAAACGGAGTCAAACGGAGATCGTTTGAGGCACATGCAAATCAAATTAGGGTTGCCAACTTCGATACTCAAAATGAGGGGTAAAACTCGAGAAAAATGAAAAACTGATGTATCCCTTTGCATTCAACATCTTTCAAGCAGTCTACTGGTGAAATTTGAGCACAATCTGCATACTTACTATTTATAGTAAGTCACCTCCAGAATAGGGCTAAAAATAGCAAGTTAGCACGAAAGGCAAATGTGAACAGGACAGTTAGGTCATGAGGATCATGTTCGGAAAATTTCAAGTCAAGAGGAATTGCAGAGGTTTGAGAATTAGGAAGTTACTAAAAATAGAAAGTCAGGGCAAGCCAGTCAAAATTGACTAAATATTCAAGAGTCACCTTCAGAGGTTTTCTTAAAAACGCCAAAGGCATGCAAGAGAAATGGAAGCAACACCCTTAAAATGTGCCCTTGGCAGGAAGTAGGGACAGAAAAATTCTAAGGTGTTGAAACTGGCAGGAGCCCCCTTGAAATGCACCCATCAAGGAGTAAGGAGGCATAAAAGAATTTTCTAAGTGGTAGAATGGCACCACCACCCCTCAAATGCGCCCTCAAATGGAAGCTCACACCCTTGAATGCGCCCTCAACTCAAACAAAGCATTATGAAATGCGCCCACCTTGGAGTTGGGCGGAGAAAAATTGTCTAAGGCATCAAGATGGAAGTACCCCCTCCAAAATGCGCCCAAGTTAGAAGGGGTTGGATAAGAAGTTTTTCTAAGTCGTGAAAAGAGGAAGATGACCTTGTCATATGCGCCCAAAGAACAAGAGGGGGTTTAAAATTTTCTAAGGCATGATAAAATGAAGGGGTCTGAAATGCGCCCATCATGTGTAAGGAGGTGTTTTATAAAATTTCCAAGTCATGAAATGGAAGTAGCACCCCTAGAATGCGCCCTTGGCAAGGAGGGTGGCTTGAAAATTTTCTAAGTGTTTGAAAACGGCATGAGAGGACCCTAAATGCGCCCATCGAGGAGTGGGATGAAGATTTTATTCTAAGGCACAAAAAATTGCCTCACACCCCTCCAAATGCGCCCTAGGTGAACAAGGTAGATGAAGATTTGTCTAGGGAGAAAAATGGAAGAAGACCCTCTCATTTGCGCCCAAGACAAAGTGGAGAGGTGAGGAAAAAATTGTCTAAGTCATAGAAAATGGTAGGAGACCCATCAAGATGTGCCCAAGGTAGTGTGAAGACATGGAATATTTTCTAAGGCATTAAACTCCAGGCTCAAGGTGGTAAATGCACCCAAGGGAGAGTGAGATGAGATAAAAAAATTTAAGGAATGAAAATGAAGACTCAAGTCTCCAAATGCGCCCTAGGAGGAAGAAGATGGGTAAAAATTTTCTAAGGCATTGAAATAATAGGCACTAGGGGTAAAATGCACCCTAAGAAGAGGAGGTGGAAATTTTCCTAAGGCATGAAATGTGAAGTAAGACCTCCTAAAATGCGCCCAAGGGGGAATCCATGAAGGGTTTTTCTAAGGCACGAATTCCATAACACAGGGTGGTAAAAACGCTCTAGAGAAGATGAAGTGAAACACCAAGCACACAAGGTGGAAACACGCTTAGCACTCAGGGTCTCAAATGCACTCAAGGAACAAGGCACAAGATGAATGAAGTTACATGAAAGTCTCCAAGGCGTCAAAGATGAGGCATAAAACACAAGGGGTCACATACGCCCAAGGTGAACAGGATGCTTAAATATTTCTAAGGCATTGGTGGAGATACTCCGAACATAGACATCCAAATGTGCCCTAGCACACAGATGTTAAATGCACCCATGATGAAAATTTATGAAGGAAAAAATGATGAATTTTATCAGATCCAGAGACCAATTGGACCTTGGAAATCAGAACATGGAAATTAGGTAAGAGAGGTGAATTTATACTATAAGTGTTTTGATGCTCTTCTTTTGTTTTGCAGGATGAACGACGGGACCAAAGCATGGTGACTTGAGGTGATACTCCAAGATAACATTACAACCTTGGAGGGGATAAAGTTACATGTTTCAAGCTCCTCCATGATGTCTCATTTGCGCCCAAACCATGAGGAGAAGATGTTGGAAGAAAGGGCTAAGTGTTGGGATTTCTCCACAAAGACCTAATTTACACCCAACTTAGGGAGGCAGGTGGCAAGGAAGAAATGGTCGAGTCCAAGACAGGAAAATCCTTCGAGATCAGGATGGAGGAAAAGATGAAGGCCCAAGCATTAAAGATCATCCTCAGGCACTAAAAAGTCCTCAAGGCTAAGGAGGAGGAATGAGCAAAAAGCTTCAATGTTAAAGAATGACAGTGGGATGAACTAAAGAACAAAGTAGAGGAGTTCTTAAGTGTGAAGTCCTTCCCCGGCAATGACCCAGAAAGTGATCTCCAGCATACTTCACACAACCCAAGATGCAGTGGCAGCAAGAAGGAAGATCACCATCAAACAGGAGAAAGAAGTAGTCGTCTTGGAGTTTAGATTGAGAACGTGCCTGCCATATCAGTTCAAGAGGTAGAAGTTGTGATGATCATATTGATCCAATTTGTAGTCAAAGAGAAGAACAATGGGAACGCGTTTCTGAATGAGAATCTTCTAGAAGATGATGGTGGACATTAATTGCTCATTGTGACTTCGGGAGAGAGTGGAGAATCTTTTGCTCATTTATTACCCCACCCCTCTTTGTGACAATTTTTAGGGAATATCTTGATTAGGGCTTATGTGGCTCAATCTAAACCCTTCATTGTAATTCAATCTAAGCCGTCTATTGGATTTGGCCATCTATAAAAGAGGCATCCCCCCTCATTTGTACATCATAGATTAGAATAGAGGAGCTAGGAGAGATAGCATAGATTGATAGATTGATAGCATAGCTTAGATTGAAGAGGAAGGAAAGTTTTCAATTTGAATGCTTTGTAAGAAGTTGTTGTGAACACTCTCATAATAAAAAGAGTTATCATTGCTTGTGGTTCCATCTTTTGTGGGTAGCTAGCAAGGCTTCTTCATCCCTTCCAACCGCATGTGAATCTTAAAACAGCTTAGGAGCAAAGTAGGATTTCATTTTGTTGGTTGGAAATTTTGTATTCTCGTGAAAGCATACAAAATTGAGATTTCAACCACAGCACGTGAGTTTGAACTCTCCTAATTAAGGGAAGGCTCCCCCTTTAACTAAATAAAACTAAATGGATAGGACAGCAATCATTCCTCTTATTTCAGGAAAGATTATATTCTCTTCTCTTCAAAGAAAAGAAACAGTATACGTTGATAAAACTTTAGTACGGTAACTATGCAATGGAATAAAGAAAGAGGAGATAAAGTTTCCTGAAAGCGCAAAGACTTCCATTATTTCCTCCGGGACAGGAAAATAATTCAATAAGCACAAAGTCTTGAAGAATGAAATCCTATCAACCTTTTTTCAGAACGATTACTTTATGGAAATATACAACATAAAACAGCGTAAAATCTGTAACTATGAAGTATCTATTAACTATTCTAGATGAGAGTTAATACTAGCACAAAGACTTGCAATTATTCTCAATTTCTAACACTAACTATGAATTCAATTCTCACATTTACAGCACAAAGTCTGCAGATATTTAAATCGAATCTCTCTTCAGCAATCTTCAACAATTCTCAAGTAATTACAAAATAATAAAACAAGGATTCAGCTCAAAGTCTGAAATTCCAGCTTCTTGATATTACTTGAAAATTCACAATATTCCACTATAAAGCTCAAATACTTTATGAGTACAAAATTCTGCAGAGTTTTCTTGCTTGCTAAAAAGATAAAGAAATACAATAGACCCCTCAAGTATTTATAGGAGGAAGGTTTGGAGAAAAAGGTGGGAGGATCTCAACAAACTTGAGAAAATCTCTCAACCGATAACTAATTGCAATTGACTTATTCAAAATTACAATCCAAATTGTGATTTGTCTTGTAAGATTTTACATGTAATTACATTTTCAAAAATTGCAAGGAAAGAACACTTGCAATTGCAAAATTTGTTTTTACACATATATTGTCGAAAGTAAAATTACATAAAACAATCTAAAACTTTCAATCTATTTCATTCCTATCTTTGAAAGATAAGAATTTGTTGATGATGGTCTGCAACTCATTTGGATCTGGACCCAACGTGTTCTTGGCCACTGCAACTGTCTTCAAAATTACATCAAAGTATCTGATAGTCGCCAATCTATGCTCTTCATAAGTAGTTTGCATTTTCTCAAGGATTGTCTGATGATTGACAAGCTTTTGAATTGAATCCATAGAAAACTGCTCTGATTCCATTTGTTGACG
>VDFB02110280.1:0-11864 GCA_007258455.2 Sequoia sempervirens
CTTCCCCCTTACATATGAAACCCTATACATATTCATCTTAAATACAAAATTTTATAGCTTATACTTCATACACTATCATATTTCATCATATCATCCCTACTCACAGACCCTTTCTACATAACAATCACTAGAAGGAAACAGATTTGAAGCCACCTCTACAAGGACAATAGACAAAATTTTCATCTTGCACTCCTTGAGAAAGCACCTACACTTGATTTGCTACAACAACCTATGATTGAACTCTTATGTTGATGTCAAGGACTTGAGGAGCAATTATGTTACCCCTACGTGCAAGTGGTACATCAGACACTTGCAAACCTTGTATGTAATCATGATTTTTAAGAACAGAAACATTGGCATGGAATTTCCTTTTGAACTGATCCACTTCCTCCCTACTGAACTCAAAATGATATTTATTGAGTGTTTGATATAGATAAGAGGAAGAGTCATGTAAATTAGCTAATATCATTCCTTGAAATGTTTATGCATACATTTTCTTGTAATGAATAAGTGTCTAGGGAACAAATCCCCAACAAAGTTGTCACCCTTGGTGAAATCATACTATTGAACACCTTTTAATAGAGCATTTTCTTCCAGGTAAACCACAACAACCACCTTACTTGCTATCATTTGAAAAGTGTCAAAGTTTTTCACTAGATTAATAGTATTGGAGAGAAAAATGGACAAGAGATTCGCTAGAAAAATGATTCTTTCAGAATCCGTATGCAAGATCTCTTCTCCAATAATAGTCTTGATGCAATTCAAAACAAAGGAACAATTCACCTTGAAAACATATTGTAGTTGATCCCTTTCAATGTAATATGAAAATGGCACTTCCCATGCCCATACCACCACTTGAATTATGTAATTTCATGCTCAAAACTGTTGGCAGATGGTTAGTGCTCCCCTTGGGATTCGTGACATGGCTTAATCACCTCCTATGGATCTGTTAACTCTCACAGTTGTATCGGGCATTAACAGGTCGATGCTTTAGTGCAACGACAACTGTGTTTCCAACAAATTGTATCAGAGCCAAAGGTGTCAGGTTTGAATACCCTCAAGTAATGTTGAGGGGGAGATTGTTGGCAGATGGTCAATGCTCCCAACAGGATTCGTGACATGGCTTAACTGCCTCTCGTGGATCCGTTAACTCTCATAGTTGTATTAGGCATTAATAGGTCGATCTTTTGGTGCAATGACAACTGTGTTTCCAACAAAAAATCCATTACCTTGGATGAACTTGCAAACAAATAGAGACTAGACAACTCCTTTAGCAACACAAAACCAAAAGACACCTTCAAGAAAGTTTTTTTTTGCTTAACTTGTGTTAGGAATTGACTAAATAAAGCTCCCCATAATCACATTTCCCAAATGAAAGTCTTGGAAATGACAAACTTAAATGCAAGAACATTTCAAATCCTCTTCGTAACAGTAAATCTTGGGGAGTCTGTCAATTCGCATGAGATCTACAAGCACCATAATGCATAGCTTGCCACCTCTTCAGCTTAAGCATGTAAGATAATAATGACTAAGCTTATTGAGTACTTTAGATCTACACACACACACAAATAGACATTAGATATAGTAATCATTACAAATACAAGCCTCCAGTTCCCCATGTGTGAACAAAGCCACTGTGAGATAGTTATGTTGATAAATCCATAATATCGCTACTCTAAATTTAGTCATGCCCTTAGTCTGTGAAGCCCAAAATGAATAGCCATGCCAAATATCCCATCAACAAACCACTTAATCCATCATTTTAACTTGTGCCCTAACAATTTCAAGAGAGATGATCTCATCATGATGTTATTTGAGATATTAATTAATATCTCTAATAATTACTCCAAGTAAACAATCAGACCTACAGAAAACCCATTTTGAAACATGCAAAAAACTTGACCCCTTCTTAGATTTGTGACCCTTTGTCTGATTTTTAATTAAAATTAGATAATGCATTCTCTACCCCCTTTATCTGATTTTTTATTGAAATTAAATAATACATTTTCTGTCTATTATTTCCCTTAATTCTGGAAATGCCTGTATATTATTATCATTCTCCATGAAGAAAATTTCCTTCTTATCACACCCCATATTGGCTAAATGATCTACAAGAATATTACCCTCCTGATAAGTATGAGAAATCTCATAATCATCAAATTCATCTAAGATCTTCCACACACTTTGTAAAACATCTCATATGCCAATTAAAATAATCTCTTTTTTTCACACATTTATGACTATCAAGGAGTCACCTTCTATATGTATTGCACTGATTTGGAGTTGTCTTGCAAGGTGCAGACCATGGAGAATAGCCATTGACTCTTCTATGTTGTTTGTTCTTGGTGGTAAATTTATTGGTCTAGCTACCTTTACAATTCCCCTTGCATCCCTAATGCAAACGCTTTCCCTTGAAGTACCTGGATTTCCTCTAGATGCTCCATCAAAATTCAATTTATAGAAACCTTCCATTAGTGGAACCCATGTAATTATACTCCTATCCACTTTTACTTTACAAGGCTGCTTCAGGCTTCCTTTAAAAGGTAACATTATACCCTGCCAACTCTTCAAGATGTTGTTATCCCATGATGAGAATAAGGAACCAACATTTTTGTGATCTTGAACCTAGACATTTACTACTTCTATAGTTGATTTTTCAATCATTGCATGGAAAAATTAGATAGAAGCAAAGGTTTTTCTAAAAATGTGATTGTTCCTTTCCCACCAAATAGCCCATAAAACTAATGCTAGGATGACTCGCCAAATACATGCAAAAAATGAAGACTTGTATAACACAGGCCATGCATAGAAAAAATCCCATACTGAATTCGACAATGGAGCATAAAAATTCATATTTTGCAAAACAAAAAGAAAACAAGATTGGTCAAATGAGCATTGCAAAAACAAGTGATCATGATCTTCAAAAGTTTGATTACATAAGATACAATTAAAAGGCTTTGCAATTCCTAATTTAACCAAACGATCACTTGTAAGAGCTCTTTTTCTCAACACTAACCATGCAAAACTACCCACTTTTGGTATGACCACACTGTTCCAATAGAATGAAAATTCCCTCTAAGATTGAATTGAATCACCCATATTAAGAATCACCTTATAGCCCTACTTGATTGAATAACATCCATTCTTGGATGGGCCCATATTATAAGATCAACTTTCCCTGACAAGAATACTACTTTGCTATCCATAATCTAGAACAAGAGATCCTTTTGTTCCTTTAAAATTTGCATGGAAGAAAAATATTTCCAAACCATCCTACCTAATGAAGATTCAACTGAATTAACATAGTCTATTAATTTGGTTCCCCACATCTGAGACAAAACCGGGATAGTTGATTGCAACTCTTGACGATCTTTCAATAGTGGATTCCCATTCTAGGAACCGTCCCAAAATATAACTTCATCTCCCTTATTAACTTCCCAAGAAATATATGATGTAACCACTTTTCTGCATGAGATCATGAAATTCCACATGGCAGACCCTTCAAAAGAGTTAGAGACTATGGATATTCTCGTCAGGTTTTGACTGTTTAGATATTTTTCCCTCATCAAAGTGCACCATTTGGAATCTAGCTTGGTATACATTTCCCAAATGAGGTTCCCTCCAAAGGCCAAGTTACGCTTAGAGATATCATGTATAAAATGAATTTTTTAATTCATATTTTATTATATTAATTTAGCATAATATAGGTGGAATGTACACTATATTCAAGTAATCCAAATAAAAACAAACTTGAAATTTTAAGTATAATAAAAAATAAAGCTATTCACATGTATATCAAACAAAATGAGTTGTTGAATTACAATGGAGAACAAATTACGATGAATAGTAAAATAGTAAAATATTGTACTTTAAGATTGAATATATCTATTCATTGTTCCTTAAGTCCAAAATTTCAATTTGTAATCTAAAGTTTTCAAATAGGGAAATTTAAAAAATGAGGGGGAAACAAATGGTCATAGATCACAAAAAAGATCCTTCATATATATCAAAGATTTGGATTATGTTTAATTAAGATATGTGGGGAAATGTTAAGGAAGTGGATGCATTTGAATTACAACAATCGATGAAAAATATAGATTAGCCTTTAAGACTTTCAACCAAACTAAAGTACCAAGGAAATGTCGCACTAGCTCTTTTATTTCATTTGACATTTAACTCTTGCTCAAGAGTAACCTTGGGATAAGGACAATTAAGGGGAAAGTGGTTAGGACTTTGACTATTAGGCCATATGCAATCTTTAATAAAGTTGAAAGGAATAATAGTGGGAAAGAAAATAAAAGTTTGAATTAGGTTAATGAAATAAATAAGTTAATTTTAATATTTAAATTTAGATTGATAATTATAAAAATTAATGAAAATTACATGAGTGGGTTAGGTGTATTTAGCTTCAAAATTGATGAAGAAAAATGAAGTTTTTAATGTTGTTTTAAATCAATTTATCATTATTATGAATTTACCTATTTTGGTCCAATGAATGTCTTAAGAGTCTAAAGTGGTCTAAGAATCTCTTGGATCAATTCTAACTATCATGAACTTGACACATCATGTAAGATTGATTTGAGTTACACAAGATTGATCTAATTTAGAATGTGTTTGAAAACATGTTCACTTTTACCTCTCGATAGCTATGTAAAAGTGGTGTCTAGAGACATTGTTTAGGAGTTTTTCAACTTGATTGATGAATGTGTACTCATAGGTCAAACCCACTAAAAAATTAAATTAACTATAATGAGAGATATCAAAGAAAACATTCACAAACATGCAAGTGGCCTATAAGATATCAATAAAAATTTAATTCCTTTATTGCCCTTTAATTTATTGAAGTGTGCTCTAATTAACATGTGTGTGTATGCACATGTGTGTTTTAAGGATACGTTGAATTTCCTTAAACATCATGGTATTCTAACATCTTGCATGGAATATGTGCTAGGTTGGCTCATAACGACCAATAGAAGGGGGCAAGGAAATTGGAATTTGAATTTGTACAGTTGGGATTTAAGGATTATATGCTTATGCTCATCAAGATCAACTTGGATCAATATTGAGCTAGGTAGAAACTATCTACAATGGCAAGGTGGTGATCTTTGAGGGGGGAATAAATGTATGGAAATAAGTGTTATCAAGGATGAAATAGGGATAAGTAGATAACAAATACATGGAAACATGTGCAACAAGGTTCAATGAAGATGGATGTGTAACCATAAAATATGCATACATGTCAATCCAATAGTTTAATCAAATAACCTTCATTTCATCCTTCAAATTAAATAAATCCACTTCATCATTACATCATTTAAATAAATCAATTAAATCCTAACACTTCATTAATTAACCTTTATCTTGCATCATCCCTTTAATTAAATAAATCAAACATTCATTTAATTAAATCCCAAATTCATATTTCTCCCCTTTTGATTTAAATAAATCCAAATATTCAAGTCAAAGGGGTCAAACTCACCTAATCATCATTAAGCTAATCTAATCCTAATTAAACTAACCTAACCACCCATCACATCCTCTAGATATTCCCACTTGCACAAATAAATCAATTTATTGATTTATTAAAATCCTTATTTTCTTTCAACTTGGCATAAAAACAAATATTCCCTCAAGTTTGAAAATGATGAAAAGTTGACTTGTCCCTTCCAACATTGCATTAACTTCTCATTTTCATGTCCCCCTCTCAACATTTATTTCACAAATTTGAATTTGAATCTCCCTCTCTTGGGCACATTGGCCAAAACTTGACATTCCTCAACCTATGGCAAGTTGACAAGTGGCCTCTTTTCATTGGTTTACATTTAGTCCACATTCATTCATTTGACCAATCTCTCATCAAGAAAATCTATAGGGTAAAAGCACAAAGCTGTGTCACACTTTATAAAGGAAACGACCAATGTTGATCCAAATTTTAAACTTGAATAACTAAAAAGTGGCATATATGTTTTGAATTTTGAAATGATGTAAACTAGTAAAATATGTATTTTTTAGTATATTTTATGTTTGTATTTTTCAAAAAATATAAAAATTATTTTAAACTAGTTTTGAATAAATTAAAACTATAATTTAGTTGTTGATAAAATGCTGAAAAATGAAGTTGCATGGGACGTCAAACTTTTTATAGTAAATTTTAATTTTTTTCTTTCAAATTTTTGTGTGTATTTATAACTTTAAATTTTAGTGCATGGATATATTTTTTTCCAATTTTAATAAATATATATTTTTCAATAAATATTAAAATGTGTGTGAATCAAAATCAACTGTTTTTCATTGGACGGAAATTTCATATCAAATATTTATCTAAAATATAAACAAAATTATACCATTTTAAAATAGATTCTTTTATCTAGTGCATCATATTTTTTTCAATTTTTTTTAATAAGTTTTAGTATTTTTCCTTGGCATAGTAATCAACCTAATATTTTGTGTTGAAAACCTACTTTTAGTAAAAATAAAATATAAAATAAAAAATAATTAAACTATTAAAATAAATATATTTTTGAAAATTACACTTATGGATCTACAAAAGGGTATTTTTATATTTTTAAAAAAATGTTATTTACATTAGTAGGAGTTATTGAAACTTCAAGTTTTTCAAATAATTTTATTTTTTTGGTAAATTGGACTCAAAGTGGTGCTCCATATATTTTTAGCCAACAATTTTAGTTGAAAAAGTTGTGGAAGCATCTAACTTAGCTATAATGAATCTTACTAGATCATATGTTTGACCAAAATTGATTTTTAGTTAGAAATACTTAAATTCAGTTGTGTGCTGATAAGTTGGTTGAAAGTGTGACACAACTTTGTGTTTTTACCCATAAATAAAGGCATCATTCTTCATCAAATCCATCTACATCTTCATGCAAAGTTACTCTCTTAGTTTGAGAACTAATTTTGCTCTTCATCATAGTGCATTGCATCATTTCAGTTTTTAGCAAGGATTGGGAAAGGGTCATTGGCACATTTGACACCAATCCAATATGGAATAGGTATATGTTATGATTTTGAAATGTTTCTAGATTTCTCTTGTTATTTGTTGCATTTTGAAGCATTTACATGTATTTCATAGGAGCATTTTGATGAATTTGTAGGCCACTAACCCATGCTTGAGGTTTTAGTGTTTGCAGATTTTAATAGGTGCTCATAGATACAAATTAAGCCATGAACTAAACACAAAAATGTGTCGCTTGTCAATATATTGTTGCACTAAGACATTCTCACCAAGGTGGGGATAAATGGGAAATGGTATGGATATAAAAATAATTAATATCTTAGTGAAAAGTGAGTCACTAATTAATTGATTAATGTGGATGATAACTTGTTGATATGCCACAACCAAATCAACTTAAGATCTAAGTGAGAACCAAGTTTGGAGTTTGATACTAACCATCATTATCAATTAAATTTTTTGTTGATGATTGTAAATTTTTATTGCCTATCATTTTACCTGTAAATGAAACTATTAAACTATTAAAATCCTTTACGAAGTCGTTCTCATTCCAAAAAATATTTGAGGCATTGAATTTACACAGTAAAAGTAGTAGTATCAGATTGCATGATAAACACAAAACTATAAAAATTTGATTCGTTAATCTAATGGACATTTACAAAATTGTTAATTGCACCTTATCACTAAAAGTTGTTAGAAATAATATGCAATTTAATTCATTGTGAAGAAAAGAAATGAAATAACCTATTAAATATAATTTTGAACATTAAATTTTGTATTAGTACCAAAATTATGTGCATTTTTACATATACATTTCAAATAACAACATTTCAACACAATGTGTTTGGGTATGACAAACTGTATGTTATAAAACACAATGCATTTTGAAGGATGCAATTTGTTATAATAGTATGTGCAATGTGAAGCATGTACTATGAAGGTTAAAACACTATACCATAACGTGCAAGTTAAAAACCAAAGAATATTTTGACACCTCAAATTTCTTATAAGATATTTGTAATTATCACCATGTTTTATAACCTTGACCAAACTGAGCCCAAAGAAATTACATTAAATTGGTACTCAAAACATTGTCCAAATAACAATACAACAAAGTTCATACAAAATTCACCATTGACATGAGAAATAAATGAAGAAAACAACATAAATGACTAATATATAAGAAACATACATCATACTATTGATGAAATGACTACTCATAAATATAATTACAATCCTTCCAATTGCCATAAAGTTGAGTGGTTTCTCTGATTGCTGACTATGTTTCCCTTGATTGTCAATTCCCAAGATTAATACTAAAATCTCTACAAAGTTGATTCATAATTACCAAACGTATACAAATCTTCACTTTAACCTGGATAATATATGAAATATAAAAAAAAAACATAGATTTTTGTGATAAAAGAGTGCACAAAACAATCATGACATCAATACTTTGAAATTCATTAATACAAGATAAAAACAAAAATAATGTTGTGAAGCAATGTATGTGAAGAATTGAAGTAGGGGCGCATCGACCAATTTTGATTTTTGATTTTTGGAACTTTTGTTTTATCAAAAATTTTGGTTGTGCTTTGTTTTATTTGGGGTTAGTTGCAGCTGGGCAGTTAGAGAGTTATTTTATTTGGCATATCGAATTCTTGTATGGAGTGATTGAAGAAAAACTGAGGGGAGAAAATGGTTATTGGAAGACATGAACCGAGCCTACTTTGGGAAAGAAAGACAATGCTCTATTCAAGAAGAACAGTTACAGGAGAAAGCTTGAATTATAGTGAATGAATCAATTTCTTCTCTTTTTCTAAAACTTCAAGTTGGAAATCGTTTCAAAGTTGCTCCCAGCATGGAAAGTTGGATGGCTCAGTCGATGGATGCTGACAACAGGAGACTTGTTGATTGGTGATTTTTTTTTGTTGTGTTTTGTTCTAGGAAATAGAAATGAAGCATGGTGTCAATTGAAATGAAGCCTTGTCTAATGGTGTTCATAACTGGATTGTTGTTTTGGTTTTCTTGAATGAAAACTAAATCTTTAAATGTTGTGGACAATATACTCCATGTATCGAATTATTGGCTCTTGCAAGCTCCATTTCATTCTTTCACTGAATTCAGTGATAACCATTGCTTTTGAATGCTATGATGGCTGTGGTTTAGTTGAGGGAAGCGTTGTTTTTGTTTCTATAGCCTGGCGTGTGGTGCATTCATAAATTATTGTCTTTTGATAGGAGTGTTGTCCTAGCCGCTCGTGGCATTAGTGTCTGAGATTAGATAGCTTAGCCATTAAGAATCTATTCTACATATACAATTATCTGAATGTTTTATTAAAGGAATGACATAATGTGATACTTCCTTATATCAACAAAACATATGATAGGAAACTTCCTTAGATTCCCTCAATGAGTACACTAGGTTTCTAGTTGAAAGCCAACATATATTCTTAAACTCACAAAATTTTGTTGCCTACCTCAACTTTCCATTGCAGAACAATCAATTAACAAAGGCCTAGGGATAACTAGGCAAAATCACTTACATTTTCTCTTAAACACCATAGCTTACTTCATTTACTTGTGCAGGTTAAGTTGAAATCATTCTTATGCCTAAAAGTTCCTATAGAAGCTAACTATATTAACCACTCCACCAACTCAGGGAAAACAACAATATTTGAAACTAGAGTACTGATATCCATTTTTTATTCTTGTTATCACTCAAAATGACCCTCTTATAAATTCACAAAGTAATAATCCCGATCAGTTACCTAAGCATGAATCTTCGACTTTAGGCCTATGACAGCTAGAGGGTGGTGTTATGTGCAGGTCCTATACAAATATATTGGCTAGAACACATGGATCTCACTTTCTCTCAAGATATTCAATATCGCTATTTGGATTGTAAAAGTTAAAGATTTCTAAAATAGAGAAATAAATATATTGTATTAAATTTTAATGTCCAAAGACAACTAGAAATAGGTCAATGGGAGTCAAGAGTACACGAGTTTACAATAGAAAGTTCTAAGATAAAGAAAAATATATAATACCATAAACTTAACAGCAGAATAAGGTCAAACCCCTTACTTTGGTAGCTTAACGGGTAACAAACGACTGTAGGGTGGAACCCCTTGGCCTTAACGGGGTTAGTCGCCGTGGTATGTCTAATGTCCTGACATGCTTACCCTTGGAGAAAATGATGAGAATAGTATCTGTTTTTAATTAGTTCATATCGCTACAGTTAGTGAAGCATAGATAATAAGGAAATATATATTTAAATAAAGCAAAACATGTGTAGCAGCAATACTTTATTTAGAAGAAACAAAAAAATTAAGATTAGTAATGGTCGTGGCCTTCTCATGAAACTGAAACTGAAGAGCCCATACAGATGGTCATGGCCTCTCTCATGTGTGCCACCATTGAGAGCTAGTGAATACCTAGCTTTCCTTCTATCCTCATGAAAGATTTTGATTAGCCATATTAATCCTCTTCAGGGCCCTTGCCCTCATCCACCATTGAGAACCTCTCTCCTCCATCGTTTCCATACACAGCAAAATGAAGCATTTAGGGATGGATGCGGCTATTCTCCCAACATGTTCATCATTTTTAAATTCCCACTTTTAAAAATCCCACTTCTTTTTTTAAAACTCTCTGAAATGTCCATTTGTCTCTATCCATCAACTTATTCCGTCTAATCTGCCATCATCATGTCATCATATGGGGATGGTTTTATATGTTATCATAGACATGCGTTTTGATCACGAGCAGGGTGTTCCACGAGCCGAGAATCCCTCAAGCGGCAAAATCTGGAAGCGCTTGAAGAGGTGGGGTTAAGCGGATGAACGGACGGTGGGGTTAAGAGGGCCGGTACCCTAAGCGGTCAACAGCTAGAGTGTGCGGTTAAGCCGTCAGTTCTCAAGAGCATTAACCTGAATTTTGAGAAAATGGCCATCTTAGGTTACATCTTTTGAGGAAGGGGGAATATGCATAGGAACCACTATTCATCATGTTATAGCAGACGGAAACTCGTTTTGGCATTTCATGAAATCATGGGCAGAGTGTAGCAGAGGCCTCCCGGTCTCGAATCCTCCCCTGCACAGTAGAACAGTCTTCAAACTAGAAAACAAGAAACCCATTTCCATTTCATACAAACCCCATGAAGTAGCAATCAATGGGATCCCAGGGGCTCAGATTTACAAGTTCTTACCAGACGACCTACAGCGAGACTCAGAAAAATCTAGTGAACAAGCATTGGAGCGTGAAGAGGCTATTAAAAAATGGCTGGGGCACAGTACAGATCCCAGATATTCAACCTTCTGCTTTACAGAAAAGATGATCAGAGACCTGAAACAGCAGAGTGGGGCTTCAAGCTCCTTCATTGCAGTAACAGCACAGTTTTGGAGATGTCTAACGAGGGCTCGCGAAGTAGCTGATGAAGAAACAGTTGTATTCGCACTTCTGGCCGATTGCAGAGGCCGTGTAAATCCCCAATTGCCTAAGGCTTATTTTGGCAATTGCTTGTCTCTGGGTATTGTGCGTACAACAGCAAAAACTTTGCTTGCAAATAATCTCTGCTTTGCTGCGAGCCTCATACAAGAGCTCGTCAATTCCTGTACCACCGAAGTACAGATTAATAATATGGTAGATTGGCTGGAATCTCCTGGTAACGGTTTTGTGTCTCTGTTGCATGAATTTGCAGGGGTTTGTACTTGTAATGTGGTAAGTTCTCACAGGTTTCCAGTTTATGAGATTGACTATGGGTGGGGAAGGCCATTGAATGTGCAGGCTGCAGCCATGAACGAAAATGGGGCCATGGTTTTCTTTGCTCCAAAAGATGGAGGAGGAAGCATAGTTGTATCCACTCGCCTTCCTCAACATCAAATGGAAACCTTAAC
>VDFB02110281.1:0-16471 GCA_007258455.2 Sequoia sempervirens
TAGTTATTATAATTCTACTTTTTATAAATCCAAAAATATAAATTGTTTGGTTGTATATCAAGATGAAAAAATTTCATCATGGGATCCTTGTCTATTGAATCTAGGTTCACATTAAAAAAATCATAGAAAAAGGTTGAGAGAATATGATAGTAGAAAACCTTTAGTTTAAAACAAGATCCATTTGAATAATCCTGCAAAATAAATAAAGTTGTATTGATATATTACACTATATTCATGAAATTTCAAACTTTTAAGTTTTTTTTCTAAAATTATTACATTAAACATACTTCACAAAATCCTAGATGAAACCTTTCTTCAATCATCTCCTTCCTCTCTTCCCTACAAATGCCTCACAAATTACCTATGTTACAATTATGTTGTGAATGCGGTATCTATTCACAAAAAAATAATCTATCATAGATTTTTGTAAACCCAATAGGGCTCCCTCAAATATAGAGATTGGGTACATTTTATTTGTATATAAAGTTGGTTACAACCTTTCTGAAATAATGTGGGATATTTGAGGTGGAGAGTCTAGCTCGATTGGCTAAAGCATCATGTTGTAGGAAAGAGATCACAAGGTCTAGTCTCCCCCCATCCCCATGGTATCAAAAATCATGTCATGCCAATGTCACCAGTCACATGAATTTTTTTTACCAAACACACTATAGTTTATAGGGGGCTACCTGATTCCTATAGTCTAAAACAAAATGTTGTGTGATAATTGATAATTTATTAATAATTCACTTTTTTTTTATTGATTATTAACTTGAGAGTCTTTCCTACAATGGCATTCATCCATATATAGAAAAAACATAGATTAAATCTTAGAGATATAAAACATCCTCACCATAAAGATTGTACTGCCCCATTATCTGCAAAAAATTTAGGTTAATGAAGAGCAGAGAAAAAAAATTATAGATAGCAACAACAGATACAAAAATTATCTACATAATTCTCGGGCTCCATGAAAAATGTGGCCAGTTAGTTCAAAGTTCAAACCTAACTCAGACTATTTAGTTATTCTGAGTGGTTTGGTAGTTATGTTTCTTTAACATGCATGTCTTGTATTGTTATCATAAATTTTGTTCATGATTTTAATTTTAGGTCAAGTTTGTATTGTTCTTGCACTTAAAAACTATTTAGAAAAATCCTTCCTAAATTTGTTGTGAGCACTCAGCATCTACTCTCCATAAGCAACTCGATGTGGAACCCGCACCCATGATAGTGTGAAGCTTCTCATTATGCAATGACTTGGTACGGTCAGTGGTAAATGACCAGTTGTTTCTTAGAAATCTAGTTGATTCTTTGGCATTTTCTTTGTTCTCCTTTCTCTATAATTTAATTTTCTACAATCAAGTGTAATAGCATCCACGTTCTAAATATGGCATCCACATTGCATTTCATTTACTTAAATTTTTTCATAATGGGTACACTTGATTGCATATAATCATCCTCCATTGGGTAAGCACCTTGTTTCCTCACATCTTCTACAAATGAATCTGAAATATTAGATTTTCTTCTCTCAGAGAGGATGGAATCTATCTCCCTCATCCTATGATTCTCCTCTACTACTATCATGACAACACTTTCCCTAGAAATATCCCCAACCTAAGGAATAGACTGGGGATGTTTTATAACAAACCTAATCTTTTTGGGAAGATGAACTAATGCTTTAATGTGCCACTTTGACAGTCAAGAAATCTTTCTCTCTCCAAATGGATCATAGCTATACATAGAGTGCCTTCTGACAAAGAAATATTAAATTGGAAAGATAATACAAACCTGAGGCTCTCACTTTTCTCGAGGCTAGGGATTTCTTCAAACTTTATTTTTGCATCAATTTTTGAAGGGGATAGGTGACTACAGGGCATGGAAGCTTTGGATACATAAAATTTCTTGAGTGTTATGTGCAGCAGTGAAGACATTGATGAGTTTTTTGTTGGCTTTGAAGTGCTAGGTTGGTAAGCCTTAAAAATGATGAATATTTTCTCACTGATGTAGAGTCAGCAACCATGCAAACCCCAAAATTCTCTTCTTTGTTGGAAGGGTAATCGGTAATTCTTAAAATATTTCAGATCCTTTATAGAAGGTAGTGATTTCCTTTTCATGGAGGCATTTGTTATTTTGACCTCTTGATTATTCTTCCAAGGGAAAGCCATGAAAGGGGAAAGAAACAAAATCAGAAGTTGGGATGGCTGCTAGGAGCACATTTTTACACAATTTTCCTTATTTTGTTAAAATTTAAGGAATCGGTCATTTATTATGCTATGGATTCCTCCTATAGACATTAAGTAGCATTTGGAGTCATAGTGCAAAATAAATTTTGATTGTGTCGAACAATGCATGTGTTTTACTAGTTATAAATATCTGTGAGGGCATGGATTTTGGGGGAGAAGGAATTTTCTAGCAATAGCCAAATACCATTTCTGGGCACAGAGGAAAATGCATTAGAAACTTTTTATAAGCAACAATAAAAGTGAAACAAAATATTTGGGATGAAATGAGATGCCATGTTTTAGCTTATCTCTAAGCTTTTTAACACCGAGTGTACAAAGGAGGTGCCTTTATTATTGTTCTCATTTAATATTTTAGATGCCAGAAAGTACTCAAAATTGGGTGCCACAGTGGATGATAGATATGTTTATCTAGCAACAAACAAAGCATGCTCATGAGGGAAATGGCACATAAGGTGTATCAGGTGAATGTCAATTTTAAAAATGAGCAATTAAAATACCTTTTCTTGCAGCTATGTAGGAGAGGATTTATGCATCGGAATGTATTCACAACTACTCATTTCTTTTTCTTCTTACTCTTATCCATGTTGAGAGAATGACACAATAGTTATTGAGGAAGTGATTAAAGGTCAAACAAAGCATGGGTGGTTGTAATATTTCACTAGTTTATTTGTATGTGTAGAAGTGAGCTTTTTGTTGTCCACTTTGGGTTTGAATGGTGATACAAATTGGATGCATACTTTGAAATTTAGGGGAAGCTCAAAACATCAATGGAGTAGATATGATGGTATTATGTAGAAATTTTCATAGGCATTTTATAGAGGCATGAAGGGATTTTGACAGGACAATGTGGAAGCACAAAATGGATGCACATGACTTGTTTATATTATTTTTGGCTATAAGGTATAATTATGTGATTTTTATGGGAAAATAATTTCATCCCAAAGAGTGTTGGGAGTATTGCACTGCCAAAAATATTTACCAATGAGAGACAAACTATCTTACTTCAGGATGCATTTCATGTTTAGTAAAAATAATTTTACTGTTAGTTAATTATTATTAAATATTTGGAAAAATTACTTTTGACTTTGCTAGAATGAAAATATAATAGGAAAACAGATAGTGGCATAATTCTTGGTGTAAGTGTTCTTTGGTTTGCTTGCACAACTAGCTAGGAAGACTTTTCCCTGTCTTCATCCAGGAACCTAATAGCTTCTAGGTTCTGGTTAGGCTTAGGTCATTAACTAAGCTCGGTTTCAACTCCTCTCCAAGAGTTTCTCAACTTTGTGCTTCACCTTGGAAGACTAACACCAATTTGAATTAGTAACTTTCTCCTACACTTAGAAGACTCTAAGTGCCAACATCACACAACACCTTGAACTACTTGCAGGGGTGTCAGAGATACTAGAAACATGCCTTTCACATCCAATTAGATCCATATTGGATGGTCTTCAATCTTTACTCTTACCGATTTCAAGAATTTTCCTTGAGAAGGCCTAATTCCTTGTAGCCCTTGACAGTGTCCTTTTTGCTTTTCTTGCTCAAACTTTCCAAACAACCTAGAAAACAAACTTCACTTTCAGATACCCTTTTTGAGCCTTTAAAAGTTTCACAGGGTTTCAGACCCCTGACTCCTCTGTACACTGGTTTCCTATAATCTAGGTCAAATTGGGCTAATAGGCCTAATTCCTAGGAACCTACTGATTTCTTGTTTCTTATCTCAACAAATGGATTGACAAACCTTCAATCCTCTTAGCATGTTGTGATGTGACTGTACCCTACCTGGAACTGTACCTGTTCTGTACAGTACCTCTTTCCCCTACCTAATCTCTTCAACTCTTCACTGCCAAACCTCTAACCGGGTATTAGGAACTCGCCTAGGGTTTGGTTTTAAATGCAAATGCTCGACTCTTCATTACTCCCACTGCTAAGTATTTACAGATCATTGGCTCCCCTATCATATCCATCTAATCTCAGGGAGACCCCGTGGCTAGATTTTATGGGGGAGCCATGAAAAGACTGTCTGGTCTGAATAGAACAAGAAAACCCTCTAAAACCTTAACTTATGAACTCAACACACTAGATTAACTCAAAATAATTTGATTATAGAATGAAAAATGCTTAAGACTACTCTATGAACACAAATCCAATATTAGATCAATACATTCAATCCACTATGTATCACTGTCACTTCAAAACATTTGGAAAACACAAAAAATGTTGAGTCTTCTTCTATTCCAAAAACCAAAAAAACTTGATTACAACAACACTCCCATCTTGCATTCGAGCCACACCTTTCATAGATGCCATTTTCCAAGTTTTTAGGGATGTTGGTTGATCCCACACTCCTATCTTTTAGGGGATCCAAGATAACCAAGTTGCATGCAATCATGACAAATGTTGTCATGCAACTTTGTAACAACTTTTTGCAACTTATCATTATGTCCTCTTCCTAACTCCTAGGACCTCTAACTCCTTGATTCCGAGCATCCAACTACTTTAACTACCTCTTGGAATCTTCTAACAACATAGATGTGTTTAGAACACATTTAAGACTCCAATCCCATCTTAAGCTATTTAAGGCTAATTAAAGCTAGACTATAAATGAAGATTAAACTTTGGTGAATCTTAGTCCTAATGACTAATTCACCTAACCACAACAACGACCTTCTAAGGTCCAAAACAAACACACTAAACTCTGACTTGGATAATGTCAGATACAAGCCAAAATTTCTTAAACTATGGAGGTTAGCCTAGGTGCTCCTGCACCATCCTCCCCAAAACAAAAGATTTCAATCCACCCTTGGATTGAGTAAGTTGAGATCAATGCCCAACTTCTTGAACTTAACTCTTTGATCCACACTGCATCAGCATCAGATTGACCATGTCTTTTAATCAGATGTTCCTTGTATTCCTTGGTTCTAGTCTTCTTATAGACCCTGGTATCCAGTATACTGTCAGCTTGTTTGACTGTAGCAGAAGGCAGTTTAAGCTCCTCCACATCTTGGATGACTTCATTGAGGTTTTGATCCATGTCTGGTGGTGGTCCTTTATAATAACCAAGTCTGCAATATTGAAAATAGGGGACAGTCCACTATCATCCGGTAGCTACACTTTAAAGGCATTGTTTCCATACTTTGCTAAGATAGGATAGGGACCTATCCTCTTCATCTGCAACTTGTGAGGAACTCCTTTTTGCAACCTAGACTTGTTTAAATGCACCATCACCAAGTCTCCAACATTGAACTGAACTTCTCTTCTATGCTCATCCACCTTGGTCTTATACTTCATGTTATTTTCTGCCAATGTCTTCCTGACTGTATCATGAATCTCCTGCATTGCATAAGCAAAATCATCAGCATATCCACTTCCCTTGACTCCATCCTTTAAATCTCTTAGCTCATAGACTCCTCTAGGATGTAGTCCATAGAAAATTTCAAAGGAACTCTCCCCTGTTGACCTATTCACAGTGTCATTATAAGCATATTCAGCTTGTCCTATCAACTGATCCCATTGTTGACCATACTCCTTGGTCAAGCACCTTAATAGATTTCCAAGAGTTCTATTAACAACTTCATCCTGACCATCAGTTTGGGGATGGTATGCAGATCCAAAAGATAGATTAGTGCCCAATCTCTACCAAAGTGTCTTCCAAAAATGGCTCATGAACTTGGTGTCTCTGTCTGATACAATGCTCATAGGTAACCCATGTATTCTTACTATCTCCTTGAAGAAGAGAGAGGCTATTTGACTGGCATCATTGGTTGTTTTACAAGGCACAAAGTGAGCCATCTTGCTGAATCTGTCCACAACTACATAAACACTGTCCATGCCTTGTCCTGTCTTGGGTAACCCAACTACAAAATCCATACTCAAGCATTCCCATGGCCTGTTAGGGATCGGCAGTGGTTGGTATAGGCCTACATTTGAAGAAGTACCTTTGGCCTTTTGACATACTATACAACTTTCCACATACCTCCTAACATCTAGATTCATTCTTGGCTAATAATAGAACCTTTGAACAAGTTCTTGAGTCTTTGTGATCCCAAAGTGACCACTCAATGCACCATTATGCGTTTCTTGTATCAAATTCTCTCTAATAGAGCCTCTAGGGAAACATAACTGATTCCCTTTAAACAAAATATCACTTTGCAAAGTATATTCAACATATTTACTATGAAAATGATTCTTGTATTCAGCACATACCTTATAAATGTCTGCAAAATCTTCATCATCTGCATATAGATCCTTGAAATGATCTATTCCCATGCTCTTCAACTGAATCTCTTGAATGGTGAGGACTCTTCTACTCAAGGCATCTGCCACCTTGTTGAGTACTCCTTTCTTGTGCTTGATATTGAAAGTGTAAGCTTGCAGGTATTCCACCCACTTCATGTGTCTGTGACTCAATTTCTCTTGTGAATTCAGGAAACTAAGTGCTTGGTTGTCTGAATACACTATGAATTCCTTGGGAAGCAAGTAGTGCCTCCATTTCCTTAGAGCCTGGACCAATGCATACATCTCAAGGTCATAAGAAGAATACTTCTTCTTGGCTTCACTTAACTTCTCTGAATGAAAAGCCACCGGTCTGCCCTCTTGACTGAGAACAGCTCCAATAGCCACATTGCTTGCATCACACTCAATAGTGAATAGCTTCTCAAAGCTTGGTAACACCAAAACAGGTTGGGTAGCTATCTTTTCTTTCAACAAATCAAAACTTTTGTTAGCTTGCTCATTCCATACAAACTTAGTCTTCATCCCTCCTTTAATGGTATCCAACATAGGAGCACAAATAGCACTAAATTGTCTTATGAACTTCCTATAGTATTGAGCAAGGCCATGAAAAATTCTTACCTCTGTTGCTGTCTTTGGAGTAGGCCAATTGAGGATGGCTTCCACTTTGCTTGCTGTCCATCTTCAAGTTGCCATGTGATAGTACAAATCCAAGGTACACCAGCTCTGTTTTGATGAATTCACACTTTTCTAAATTGATCATCAACTTCTCCTCCTGCAGCTTCTTGAAAATCAACTCTATCTGTTTGAGGTGCTCTTCTCTTGTTTTGCTATAAATTAGTATATCATCAAGATACACCACTACAAATTTACCAATGTAGTCTTTGAGGATTTCATTCATGAGTCTCATGAATGTGGAGGGGGCATTAGACAACCCAAATGGCATAACCAGCCACTCATATAAACCCTCATTGGTTTTGAAAGTTGTTTTCCACTCATCTCCCTCATGTATTCTAATTTGGTGATAACCACTCTTTAAGTCTATCTTGGTATAGTACCTAGCTTCACCTAGACAATCCATGAGGTCTTCAATCCTAGGGATAGGGAACCTATACCTAATGGTTATCTTATTTATGGCCCTTGAATCAGTACAAAGCCTCCATTCTCCTCCCTTTTTAGGTGCTAAGACAGTGGGTACTGCACATGGACTGATACTCTTCCTAATGAGACCTTGGTTTAGGAGTTCTTGTATTTTCCTAGCTATTTCCTCATTTTGTTGAGGGGTCATCTTGTAAGCTGCCTTATTTGGTAGGGTAGCCCCTGGTATCAAGTCTATCCTATGACTTATGGCTCTTTTAGGGGGTAATGCTGCTGGTTGTCCACTGCTTACAATGCCTTCATAGGTCTGCAACATTTTCTGTATTTCCTTAGGTAACTCTGGCTTCTCAGCTGCTTTCTCATTACTTACCTCTCTTGGCCTTAGCATCACTGCATAGCCAACTCCTTCTCCTTCTTCCAAGGCTTCTAGGAACTCTTTTTCACCAACCATGAGCAATTTAGGACCTGCTGTCTGCACCTCTGCATCTTCTAACAGTGACTGAATTCTAAATGTTACCTTATCCTTCTTGAAAGTGTAAGAGTTCTTTGCTCCATCATGCATAGCTTGGCGATCAAATTGCCATGGTCTACCTAGGAGCAAGTGACATGCATCCATAGGTAACACATCACACAAGACTTTGTCTTTGTACCTTCCAATTGAGAACTCCACCCATGCTTGTTCATTTACCAAGACATGTTGGCCTTTATTGAGCCATGTGACCTTGTAAGGATTGGTGTGGGGTATCCTTGTCAACTTCAGCTTGCTGACTGTCTCCTCTGACACAATATTGTCAGTAGACCCTGAGTCAATGATGACTCTACATACTTTCCCCATCATTTTACACTTTGTCCTAAACAGGGACCTCCTTTGGCTTGGTTCTTCTTTAACCGGCTCCTTGATCAAAGTTCTCCTCATCATGAGGTTCTCACCTTCCTCAGAATTCAATGGTACCTTCAGAATGTTTCTCTGCTGCATTTGTCTCATCATGAACTAGATTAGTTCTCTTGTCACCTCCATGAGAAGTACTACCTTTCTTTGGACATCTATAGGCCGGGTGTCCCATTTGATTGCAGTGGTAACACTTCATGTTGGTAAAGTAATTACCTCTTCCTTGTCCACCACTTCTTCCTCTAGAGTTAGAGCCTCTTCCTCTACCACCTCTACTAGAGCTTCCTTCTTGCTGATCAGAGTACCTAACTTCTCCTTGAGCCCTTGATTCTGAACTCCTTCCACCATAGCCACCTCTTTGTCCTCTACTGTCTTTCCCTTTACCTCTACTCTTGGAGGTTTTCTCTTGCTTCTTTTTTCCTTTCTCCTCTATCTTTAAGGCCATTTGATAACATTGGCGGATGGTTTTGAAGTTCACTAGGCTCATGTCTTCTTGAATAGACCATTTAAGCCCATTCAAATACCTTGCTAGCTTGATGCTTTCATCTTCAACCACCTTTGATCTGAGGCACAACTTTTGGAACTCCTCGGTGTATGTTTGGACATCCATATCTTTTTGTCTAAGATTATGTCTCCTCCTATGCAACTGGACTTCATAGTCATCAGGTAGGTAGGTCTGCTTTATTTTGGTTACCATGCCTCTCCATGTAACTATAGGACCCTTTCCTTCTTTCTCTCTTTCACCTTGCACAAACTTCCACCATGTGAGAGCTGAACCTCTCAACCTTGACTTGGCCACCTTAACTTTTTGGGCTTCTGTTATACCATCACATTCAAAGTGATTCTCTATGCTTTCAATCCAGTCCATGACTGAATCAGGATCCATTTTTCCACTAAATAGTGGCACTCCTTCCAAAGCTTTGCCACTTAAGGCCCGTAGTGCCTTCAAGAAGGGTTCTTTAGCAAGGACAAGGTCAGGTTTTGGAGCTTCCTCCTCCAAGTCCAATTCCTTTTCCTTTGCTTCTTGCTCTTCCTTCAGTTCTATCTTATCCTTTACTTTGTCTGCTTTTTCTTGGACTTCATCCAAGAGCTTCTCCATTCAGGACAACCTTTCTCTTAGCAGTCGGTTATCTTCTTCTTGCTCTTCTACCTTCTTGGCTAACTCAGCATTAGTCACCATGGTTTTTTCTTCCTCTAGTGTATTCTCTCCTACTGATTCAGTGGGTTGCAACATCAATCACAAGCCTAATCAAACAAAGGCTCTGATACCAATATGGTGTAAGTGTTCTTTGGTTTGCTTGCACAACTAGCTAGGAAGACTTTTCCCTGTCTTCATCCAGGAACCTGATAGCTTCTAGGTTCTGGTTAGGCTTAGGTCATTAACTAAGCTCTATTTCAACTCCTCTCCAAGAGTTTCTCAACTTTGTGCTTCACCTTGGAAGACTAACACCAATTTGAATTAGCAACTTTCTCCTACACTTAGAAGACTCTAAGTGCCAACATCACACAACACCTTGAACTGCTTGCAGGGGTGTTAGAGATACTGGAAACATGCCTTTCACATCCAATTAGATCCATATTGGATGGTCTTCAATCTTTACTCTTACCGATTTCAAGAATTTTCCTTGAGAAGGCCTAATTCCTTGTAGCCCTTGACAGTGTCCTTTTTGCTTTTCTTGCTCAAACTTTCCAAACAACCTAGAAAACAAACTTCACTTTCAGATACCCTTTTTGAGCCTTTAAAAGTTTCACAGGGTTTCAGACCCCTGACTCCTCTGTACACTGGTTTCCTATAATCTAGGTCAAATTGGGCTAATAGGCCTAATTCCTAGGAACCTACTGATTTCTTGTTTCTTATCTCAACAAATGGATTGACAAACCTTCAATCCTCTTAGCATGTTGTGATGTGACTGTACCCTACCTGGAACTGTACCTGTTCTGTACAGTACCTCTTTCCCCTACCTAATCTCTTCAACTCTTCACTGCCAAACCTCTAACCGGGTATTAGGAACTCGCCTAGGGTTTGGTTTTAAATGCAAATGCTCGACTCTTCATTACTCCTACTGCTAAGTATTTATAGATCATTGGCTCCCCTATCATATCCATCTAATCTCAGGAAGACCTTGTGGCTAGATTTTATGGGGGAGCCATGAAAAGACTGACTGGTCTGAACAGAACAAGAAAACCCTCTAAAACCTTAACTTATGAATTCAACACACTAGATTAACTCAAAACAATTTGATTACAGAATGAAAAATGCTTAAGACTACTCTATGAACACAAATCCAATATTAGATCAATACATTCAATCCACTATGTATCACTGTCACTTCAAAACCTTCGGAAAACACAGAAAATGCTGAGTCTTCTTCTATTCCAAAAACCAAAAACTTGATTACAACAACTCTCACATCTTGCATTCGAGCCACACCTTTCATAGATGCCATTTGCCAAGTTTTTAGGGATGTTGGTCGATCCCACACTCCTATCTTTTAGGGGATCCAAGATAACCAAGTTGCATGCAACATGACAAATGTTGTCATGCAACTTTGTAACAACTTTTTGCAACTTATCATTATGTCCTCTTCCTAACTCCTAGGACCTCTAACTCCTTGATTCCGAGCATCCAACTCCCTTAACTACCTCTTGGCATCTTCTAACAACATAGATGTGTTTAGAACACATTTAAGACTCCAATCCCATCTTAAGCTATTTAAGGCTAATTAAAGCTAGACTATTAATGAAGATTAAACTTTGGTGAATCTTAGTCCTAATGACTAATTCACCTAACCACAACAATGACCTTCTAAGGTCCAAAACAAACACACTAAACTCTAACTTGGCTAATGTCAGATACAAGCCAAAATTTCTTAAACTATGGAGGTTAGCCTAGGTGTCTGCACCAATTCTATATACCTTTTTGTTGTTGCAAATAAATGGCTTGGGCTTAGATGGTGTTAGGTATCATATTTTTCTATTATTTGTATTTTTTTTGTGTTCTTGTCATTATTGTCATTATATACACTTACAAAATTAATGTAAAAATTGTTTCTATCTATTAATGGTAGTTGTTGTCTACCATGTTTGATTGATCTTTTCACAGAGTTAAGGATAGCTTCTAGGAACACATGTCAGTCTAATTAATCAACCAAGTGTTAATATGTTTTTTTAATTAATTATGTGGGTGATTGGTACATGGAACATATCACAAAGCTAGATTTATATTTTGTGAATGGAAATACATTTAAGGGTTCGTTCATTGCAAGACAAAACCAAGTAGTATCCAAACCTCTTTGAATCTAAGTGATGCAAGCATTTAGTTAGGTTATTTAATTTTTTTTTACTATATTGCAATGGGTTAGCCACCAATCATGATTATTGCAATGTATTAGTTGGATTAAGTTGATGAGTAGATTAAAAAAAATTCCAAGTGTTCACTTTTAATAAAATAATAGTTTTATTAAATTTTTCCAATGCCATTTCTTGTAGTATCACATTCACTACCACAACAATTTTTTCCTTTTTTTCATAAACATGATTTCCTTTTTAATTGAGACCTTGGAACAAGGCTTCTTTATAGTCGATTTCTCGTCTATACATTCTATATATGTTTATATCTAATATAACCAACTAGGAAGAAAAAATAGACTTGGACATATTGCAATCTAAATACCAATGGGTTTTTCCATATAAAATGTAATTAGTTACTTGAAATAAATTTTTTTTTTAAATTTATGCCATTAGTATGAGAAATCATTGTCACAAAAGGTCCTTACCTCAAAATAGAAATATATTATTTTGTATTTGATGCAATCAATAAATATGTGTCACGATTAAGTAACATGGTATCTCAGGCTTCAAATGTGTAGGAATATGAGGGAAAATTATATCCTCAAATGCGCATCATCAGAGGAAAACCATTTACCTATATTTTGTGAATAACTCTCTTTGCTTACAACTTGCATGGATGATTTTTGATGTTCATGATATATATTTTCCTGATAATAATAATAATAATAAGAAGAATAATATAATAATTTTAATATTAAAAATATAATACTAATATTAATAATAAATATATTAAAATATATATATATATATATAAATATTAGTATAATATTAATATTATATTATTATATATTAATAATATTAAATTATTATATTTTATTCTTATTATATTTTAAGATAAACAAAAAATATTTAATAATTGTTTCAAAAAGATATATTTTACTGTACGATATTTAGGAGATTATGTAGGTTTGTCCTCAATTGAATTTAAAACAAGTTGAGCCACTTGTTTGGTCAAATTGTTAGCTTCCATAATTTTTCCAAGTGCCTGTTGGATGAGGAATCCCAACATGGGTCATCTCTCCATTCTCCTCTCATGTTATGACATCAGAATCTTTTCCAAGCTTATGTGGCACAGAACCTAATAAGTCTATATTTTGACATGAAAGATGAGATAATTTTATTGTAACAAACAAAAAGAAGCTTGGCATTATTTCTTTTGGTGTTAGAATTTTTGAATCCAAAAATAATCTGATTATATCTTAAAATATGTAAAATAGACTTTAATTATACACCTAGAATCTTAGAAGATATCTCTTGAAAACATTTTATATAGATCATTTTAAATATATATATTAGTAATTATCAATCTATAATTATAATTATATTATATTATATTTATTTTTATTTTTTATTTTATTATCTTATGTCATATTTATAATATATATTTATTATATTTATATTATTATTTAATTTTTTTATAATAATTTAAATATTTTATCAATAATATATTTTAGTAATTAATACTTTATTATTATTTATTTATTTTATATAATTTAAAATATTTTTATTAATTAATATATTATTATTATTTATTATACTATTTATATTATATTTTATTATGTTGATATAACATTTTGAATTCTTGTCCATTTTTTTTAAAAAAAATTGTAATTGATAAACTTGTGTCTACACTCTATCTAAGAAGAAAAAATAATAATAATTATTAAAAAAATGATATTTATATT
The DNA here is from genome assembly GCA_007258455.2 of Sequoia sempervirens. Lineage (NCBI taxonomy): Eukaryota > Viridiplantae > Streptophyta > Pinopsida > Cupressales > Cupressaceae > Sequoia > Sequoia sempervirens. The sequence goes on from VDFB02110281.1 coordinate 13,494, forward strand.
ATATTATATTTTAAATAAATATCTTCAAAAAGATATCTCTCGGCTTAATTTATATAGATTATGGAAAATATATATATGCTAGTTAGTAATTCACTTTCACATCATATGTCAAATCATATTAATTTGACAAGACTAAAACTTAAATCAATTAGAGTCTATATAAACGTTATTTAGAACAACTAATGTTAAATTTGATCTCTTAAAAAATACTATATTTTGACAAACTTATATTTATAGTTTTATTAAATATATTTATAACACGCTCTAGAAAAATATAAATAATTTTAAGTAAAAATATAATCTAAAATACTATTTTTCAAGAAAAATAATTCATTCTAAAATTTATTCCAAATTTCATCAAAATCCTTCACATCTAAATTTCATAATCATATAAAATAATTGAAAGGAGTAAACTAAAGATTTCTTTCATTATCATGTTTCCCCACTAGAATAGAATTTGAACAATGATACTACCTTTTGCAATCCATTTATATAAGGAACACATTATTTGACTCTAATATAAAACTTACATACCTTAACCCTTACAAAATTCAAAGAACAGAATTTCTTTATTACTAAACCAGCTAAAATGTAGAAGATCTAATTTAAATGATAATCAAAGCAATTCCTCTCAATATCTGTCCTGTTAAAATATTATACAATACAAAAGTTAATCATGTGGTCAAATGTCAAAAAGGAGACCAGAACAAAACACTCAAAACATTTCGAATTTGAATATATTTGACCGTTTCTCTTGAGGAAGTTACGTTGAATGCAAAATTGTTACCGCACTCACCTTCAGTCTTCTAGAGAGAAAAGGATGTGAACGCGTATTTGAAATAGTTTTTTATTTCGACATAGGCAATTCTAAAATGCCTGACGCTTTCAAAGCCGATTCGGTAGGCAAATTCGCCACTTACCCCCATTATTCCCAATAAATTATAGGAGCGGATTGTTATTGACCATGACCTGGTCAAGCCTGATAACTTACCATATCTGCTGTCTTAAATCTTTTTACATCGGCGCACATAATGCGAGGCTAACGCCCTTCTCCGACTCTTGTTCATTCTTATTTCTGCTTCGGCTTTTCTGGCTCAGGCAGGAACCGTTAATTGTAGTTTTCCTCCTAAAGAAAATATAACGTTGTACAATAGTACAGACGCTTATTTTGATGCCAACACCATACAGCTCACCAAAAATCAACGCGGTTCTACCCTACAATTAAGCTATGGCTGGGCCACCTGCTCTCGCTCGATTCCTATGTGGGAAAACTCCACTGGGGCTCTTGCAAATTTCACTTCACATTTTCGGTTCCTCATTGGTAAAGGTAGTACCAGTTCGGGTGGGGATGGAATCAGATTCTTCATGGCTCTCTTCGACGCTCATGAACGGTACGGGCCAATGGCTGGCCTCTTTAACCAAACAATCGACCAAAATTCATCAAATCAGATAGTTGCTTTTGAGTTCGACACATGCAAGAACGATTACGAACTGGACGAGAACCACGTGGGAATCGACGTCAATTCAATTACTTCCGCGGCGAACGTTACGTTGAACGAAAATAGAAGTGCTCAGCTGGCCAACGAGACTCTCAAGAAAGGGAAATATTGAGAGGAATGGGTTCATTACGATGGTCAGGTATTTCTTCTATATAATCCCTGTCATAATAGGAATAATATCTATGAACTAGGAACCCCATGTTAGGTTTGTCCATAAAATTAGAAAGACAGTAGAGTTTATCTTTTGGAAAGATAAGAGAATTAAAACAAAGTCTTATTTTTTGAAAATCTTATCTTTGGAATTTTTTGGAAAAGATAAAGATTTAAAAACAAATAGAACAAAGTTGGATTTTTTTATGTTCAACACAAGTTGAAGATATTATTTATATTTTGCTATGTTGAAGGTTAAATCATATTGTAATGAATTGTAATTGAAGAGCAACAATTGTGTAAATGAGTAAAGGATTTTGAGACCTTCACTCCTACTCTTCAAGCTCTGTGGGACCTAGGAAGGTGTTCCTTATTGTGCTCAAGTGATATTTTTTTAATTGTGAACACATTTACACACAAATCGATTCCCATTAATTACAAATAAACACAATTCACTGAAGATTTCACAAACCTTTGAGTAAATTATTAACTATTTGCTAGGAATTGGGTAATGTTTCAAACTCACACCTCATGATTAAAAGATTTTAAATGAATTTTGTTCTTATTTTAATTCCATAGTCAGGCATACAACTAACTCTTTAACTTAGCAAGGTTATCTAACAAATAGACCAAACCTTCATCGATGGGATAGCAGAGTCAATTATGCAAAAATCAGTAATATATAAGCCATTTACTGCAAACACTAATGGACTATCACCATACTACTTTGTATTATTTGACTCACTACATCTAGAACACTACTTCTTACAAAATCATGTACTCTTCATTTGCAAACCTATGATTTTATTTAAGCATTTAACCAACTCTTTGAGTTGAAGCAAAGATAAATCCACATATCCAATTAAAACAACTCAAGATGAACAAAAAGACCATTGATCATTTTAATTTATAACCTGCAAAAGATTTGCTTCAGAGAGTACATGTTCGAGAACAAAAATTTTCCTTTATATTTGTGGCTTCTATAAAACTAATTTAAGACTCTTACATACATGACCCATAACCAAGACAATTTACTGTTCTATTCATTAATATTTTCTACAATATGCTCCTTCTTGAGCTTAGCTCCTACCTAGACTATGACAAGACTCATAAAATCAAAACCCCCTTTTTGCAATGAGCCCTGAAATCCCTTTTATAGACTAAGGGAGCAACAAGCATTTGACTCAATTACAATAATATTTCACATGCATTTCATTTCAAAACAAATTCCAACTACATTTTAGATATTTCCCAAACGGTTGTCTATAATCATTTATAAAATAGGGGAAACAAACTTTATACCATTTGCTTAAGAAGAAATAGTCGATG
>VDFB02110282.1:0-108724 GCA_007258455.2 Sequoia sempervirens
CCAAAAAATTCAAGATCAATTTGAGGTAATTAAAGCACAAATCAAGCATCTTCGAGAAGTGGTCAACCTAATACTTATTCATGTCATCAGACTTCTCAAGGATACAAAGAAATTGACTACATAAATCTAGATACCATCTACTACAATGGATGCGAAAAGGACCCTAATGCAAATAAATACTCAGATTCAATTATTGCACAAGCCAAGGTTCAATGGTATACAACTTTCCAGCAACTCAAGGAAATATACAAGAATATATTGTCTACAACTAGATGAGGGATAATTCCAGTTCTAGATATAGAACTACATTTTATGTCTTGAGGACAAGACATGGTTTTGAAGGGGGGATGATGGTAGCAAGTGAATAGCAAGGTGGCAACAATAGGTACAGACTACTGTAACCTACCACAGGAAAAATATGGAGCTTTAGGCTAACTCCCATTATAGTTAGGATGGACAAGGATTATAAGAGACACATCCCTATTGCAATAGCATACATATAGTAGAAAAGGAAAAAGAATGAGGATAGAAAAAAGGAGAAAGATAGAACATGTTAAGGACTGAACATTAGATTATGTAATATGTTGACTAATGAATAAAATATATCAAATTCTAGAACATTGTGTTATGAATGATGTTGCACAAGTGAACTATGTGATGTTATTTGCAACTCTCTTATCTTATTGCTATTGGACATATGTTACCGCAAAACATTTGACTATTCTTATATTGTAAGCACTAGGGTATAATTACAACTTGTAGGACATTAGGACTCATAACTCCAACCTATGAATCCATTTTCCTTTCCAACATGGACCATAACACAGAGGTTTCAACTTACTATGTGAACCCATAAAGCACTCCTAAAGATGCAACTTAGTTGCCAACCTTGAATTCATGGGTGTTTGGTGTGTGTCATGGCAATATGTATATTTTTGTTATTGGTGCAAGAGAATATGTTGAACATGTATTGCACACTTTGCATATGTCAAAAACACTTTTGAGCTTTATTTGATTCTCATTGATGTGTGCATGAATTTACAATGCGTGTTGAAAAAAGGATATATGCATGTTTGCCCCTAGTTAGAACTCAAGATAGGTCTAGAAAGGAACACCCCACAAAAAATGTAAATTTCTCTAGTTAGGCATGTTGGATGTATAACAATTTATGCAAGTTTGTGTAGTTGTAGATCCATTAAAGACACAAGAGCGTGTGATTGGATACATATATTTGGTCATTTGTCTATGGTAAAAGGATGCTGACCAATCCATTATTGTATCCAATATCCCCCTACAAATCTTTCTAAAAATGGTTAGCAATCCTAAGGTCATGGTTGGAGCAAAGGGATGTTTGTAATATAAAATGAACCCAAACATGATTAAAGAAGAGGTGTGTAGCCTCCTCCACATGGATACTTTTCTTACATGTAACCATGATGGCCATGTTTGAAAACATATCTACTATAACAAACATATATCCATTTTGTTCTTTTATCACAGGTAATCCATCAATGAAACCCATGTTGATAGATTCTCAAGGCCTTTGCAATACCCTAGAGGTGTGCAAAGCCCTACTTTCCTATTGCATTGGTTGTGGTCCTATTGTTATTATGCATTGGTGTGTCGTATAACCATGACTCTATTTGATTGTTGCATTAGCATCTTGTATGGTTGAAACAATGTCTCATACAATTATGTCACCATACTTGTTCCTATCCAACAAAAACCTACTATGTGGGATAAGATGTTGCCTTAAGCATGTTTAGGTTCTTGCCTCAATCAAAATCCCCAAATTTATTCAATCAACATGGATTTAATGCCTTGGAAGGTGCAAAAGTGAATCTAAGGTGAGGTGAATGTATAGGTACAATAATGGAGATTCTGCCACATAAATTCCTATTGTTTGTTGCTAATTGTTGATGAGCTACTATTAGAGTTATTGTGCTAGGTGCCTTTTTACATTCATTTTTCCTTTATCTCCTATTATTAAACACTTAATTGGTTGTTAATGAAAATTTAGGCATGAGATAAACTTAGCATGTGAAATGAGATGGAAAAGAAAGAGTAAGTGTAGGAAAAATAGTTTTTGAACATTTTAGATGCTATCACACAAGGTCCTATCTTTAGACAAGACGACAAGTGTAGTAGCATCAAAGGTGAAAAAATGACTTGAAGTTAAGAGGGGCCAGTGCTCAAGTGTGAGTGGGAGCTAATTATTATATGAGGTGTATGTTTAGGGACAATTGGTGCATCAAATGGTAAAAAGTAGTCAATGTCATGTTTATGGTAAAAGTGAGTGTGAAAGAAGCTTTTGTCTCTATATTAACAAAGCTTCAATCTTCCACATCAAATTTAGCCTAGATAAGCAACTCAAGATGAACTAATCCAATTCATAGTTTTTCATATAATGTTTAGTCTTGACAAAGTGCCATCCAACCTTGCAATGTATTCCAAACCTTTTTCTTGGTAATTTTTTGTGATACTCTTCATCCTTGTCAATTTGATCATATTTAAAATTTATAGAAGACAACCACTTCCTTTTGTTAATCATTGGCTATAATTATATCTTTCAAGAAAAAATTATTGTAATCACAAATTTATTCTTTTATGGTTTATTGACCCTAAAAACATATTTTATTGTATGAGAATTTAACTTCTAAATGAATTTGTACCCAATTGAACAATCATGTGCTTCCCTTAGAAGTACATGGCCCTTTTAGACTCATAAAAAGCATTGCCTACTTACTTTTATAAAGGTCCCCTTTAAACCCTACCCATCTCTCACTAATATCGTTGAATAAATCTCATCCTTGTTTTACATACCATACATGAATGCCCACTACAACAATAAAGAAATTCATTCTATTTCTTATTAAGATTAAGCTCAAGAATGTAGAGATTACATAGAAGATTCAACAAAGCAAATAACAAGACTCGACATACTAGAGGATTGTCAAACTATTATAGCCTATAGAAGTACTCCACCCAGACTTCACACTATAAATAACATAAAATCATCAAATAACAGTGCAAACTCACATAAGACTGTCTAACAAAAACTAACATAGGCCACATATAGCTAATATAAATTGTTTCAAAGTTTGTATTACAAATACTAATGAGACAAAGATTGATTGGTTGAGACAAATGGCCTATGAGACAAAGTCTATATTATATGTTTATGTTAAAAATGGCCCATTGAAGATGAGTTTCAAAGTTTGTGTTACAAATACTAATCAATATATGGCATTATAGAACAATCAAAGTTAGTAATTTTTCATTTATTATAGGTCCACCAATTGTTATGTTGGTAGGGATGAAGTTTGCATACATTCACTATTCAAGACAGTTCCTATAGCTCAGGCATGAAAGATTGGAAATTGGGTTATAACTTTTATGTCACGTATTCATATAATCTATTTCAAACTTGAAAGCAAACAAAACCATGATAACATCTAATGAATTAATATATAAATAACACCATAGTAATAAATGTTAAGCAAATGTGATAGTTGGCACTATGTACACGATCTTGGATTCTTGGTCTTAGCATCTAGTTGTGGAATTGTAACCTATCTTCCAAGTGCCAAGTTATGCACTGGTACTTATCATATTTTGATATTGGATGTTTCAGTAGTTGGTAGAAATTTTGTATTTTGATATTGGATGTTTCAGTAGTTGATTTACCATAGGTTGTTTGTCCTTGAATTGGATGTGTGAAATAGGATTAGATGGCATGCATGACATAGACAGAAGATGGTAGAAATAATCCACACAAAAAGCTATTATAAATGATAAAAGCTAGGAGAAACAAACCATTACAAGATTCTCTCCTAGTAACCTTTCTTGTTGCCTCAAGCTGTTGATAAAATTGTTGTAGACAAAATGAAATAAGATTTCAAAAATTGAAAATAGAATTAAGATAATACACAAACATGAAGAACACATATATTTATAGTGGTTCATCGATTTGGCTATATCAACTTTTAAGCAAGGGAATTCTCATTAATATTTCAGTTGTTTGAATACAAGCTACAATAGCATAACTACTTCAACAATTACATAATGCCAAATACACTATCCACTTTGGATAAGGCATTCGAAAAAGAGAATATGAAGAGACAATGCAATTGGAGGGAAAAATAATGTGACTATTGGACTTCAATATCCAACAATCTCCCACTTGAAGTCTAATGTTTGTTGCAAACTTAAGAGATATTCCCCCACTTCTCCTCTATTGTCACATCTTGACAATATCGAGAGAAGTCCTACAAAACTCAAACTTCTCCTGTGGTACTACCTTTGTCAATGCATCCACTGGAATCACTTTTGTGTCTATTTTCTCCACTTTTAGCTTTCTTTCTTCAAGAACATTCCTGATGAAATGATAACACAACTCAATATGTTTAGTCTAATTATGAAAGGTTGAGTTCCTCGCCAAGTGAATAGTGTTGTTGCTATGACAAAAGAGAGTGTAAACATTTTGTTTGGAACCTAGTGGTCGTTACAACCAAATCATCTCCTTTTCACCTTCTATGAGTGCAATATATTTAACCTTGGTGGTGGAGAGTGCAACCATCTATTGCAACTGTGAAACCAACTAATCGTTGTCCTGGAAAATGTGAATGCATAACCTATTGTAGACCTCCGTTTGTCCAAGTTTCCGACCATATCTAACACAACCTCACAGCTGTGCATCTCTACCTCCAAAACACAAAACATAATCTGAAGTGCCTTATAAGTACCTTAATATCCACTTCACTGCTTTGCAATGAGTCTTGCCCGTATTGCTCATAAATCTGCTCACAACTCCCATTGCATGGGCAATGTCCAGACAAGTGCACACCATTGAATACATAAGACTCCCATCTCTTGATGAATAGGGAATGCCCTTCATATTTTCCTAATCCTGAGGTGTTTTGGGGCACATTTCAAATGACAAACGAAAGTGATCAGCAAGTGGAGTGCTCACAGGCTTAGCACCCTTCATATTAAACTGTCCAAAACTTTGTCAATATGTTTTTCTTGTGACAATTTGATTTCCCTCTTATGTCTGTCCCGGATTATAATCATGCCAAGTATCCTCTTTGTTACCCATAAATCTTTCATTGCAAACTTTTGAGCTAAATGTTGTTTCAAATCATGAACAACTCTCATACTGGTACCAGTAACAAGCATATCATCAACATAGAGCAACAATAAAACAAAATCACCATTATTCAAAACCTTATAATAAACAGATGGATCAGATTTGCAGTGTGTCAAGTGTTTCCCAACCATGAGAGAATCAAACTTCAGATACCACTACCGTGGGGCTTGCTTGAGCCCATACAAACTCCTCCTCAACCTACAATACAAATCTTTTTTACCTTGTTGCTCAAAACTTTCTAGATGATGCATATATAATTCTTCATCTATATCACCATGTAGAAGTGTTGTCTTCACATCAAGTTGCTCAAGTTCAAGATCATACACTGCAACAAGGCCCAAAACAGCTAGAATTGTAGTCATTGACTCATTTTCACAACCAATGCTTGAAGATTTCATTGAAATCAATCCCTTTTCATTGATCGTACCCCTTTACAACCAATCTTTCCCAATATCGTTTCTTGCCTCCTCCTTCCTCTTTTAATCTATACACCCATTGATTCTTCAATGCTCTTCGATTGGGTGGATGTTTCACCAAATCCCACATATGATTGGTCATCAATGAATCCATTTCCTCTTGCATAGCATCCAACCATTTCTCTCGATTGACATCTTTGCAAGCGTCTTTGAAGGTTGCAGGCTCTAACTGATTAGAAATCAATAATTGATAGTCATCAAACTTTGTCGAGGGTTGGCACTCCCGGGTAGACCTCCGCACTTGAGGAACCACTGTTTGCAAATTGCCTTGTTCCTGCAAGTTATCTCCAACATTTTGCCTCTGCAATGCATTATTTTGAGTAAAAACACTATAATCAACAGCTTTAATATTACCCCTATCGACTGTGGCAACAAACTGAAATTTCTCCTAACTGCCTACAAATTTCCATCACTTGAGTTTGTATTATCCTCATCTTCTTGTAAGGGACCATGATGCCCAACCACACTATTATTCACAACATCGCTCATTTGCTGACCTGAGGATGGTAAATAATTCTCACGCAATGATGAATTCATACTGGCTTGTTTAAATTCCTACGTAGGAATATTAAAAGGTTGTGTTACATTGGCAATTTGTCTTAGACTTGAGGGAGGCGACATACAGTTTGAAAGCTTGCTTGAAACTCGCTCACATAATGTTGAAGGTTACGAGGGATTAAAACCTGGGATGGGCATTTCTTGGGTGACTTTAGGCGGTTGCAATGATGCTGGTATTGACTGTGAGAAAGACCCACACAAGGTTGACTGCAAGGAAGGGGTGATTAGTTCTAAAGTTTGTGTGGGATTTAAATTAACCACAGGAAACCTTAAATTTGCCTCACATGAGACAAAATTCTAATGCAATGGTGGTATTGCATAGGAGCATGTCCTCCCAAAACAGGCCGCTTTGACAAGAGGCATCGATGAGGAAATAGGGGCGGGTATTAAAGCTTGTGTGGGAAAAGCTTGTGACTACAAATTGGAATTTAAATTTGGCAAAGAAACTTTGAGTGATTGCATATGATTCTCACACCATGGAATGTGAAAAGCTTGCGAGGTGGTGATAGGGAATATGAGAGTTGCTATCACTAGCATCAAGTGGAGTTTGTTGAATATTAGTTGAAACAGGGGCACCAAGGTGTGAATGAAAAGATGACTGCGAACTTCCTTCAATCTGGGTGTTACCAGTTACTATTGAGGCTGAATTGAAACCATATTTCTGCCACTCCCAATAACATTAATAGGCACAAATTCATTCACTGAACCCCTCTGTGTGTGCAAAACTGGAAACGCCTTTTCATTCAATACCACATCTCTACTACGAACTACTTTATTTGCAACTAGATTCCATAACCTAAAACCATACTGATCTTCTCCATATCTGACAAAAATACATCACTTAGATTTGAAATCTAACTTCGTTTGCTTCTCTTTCAGGACATGAACAAAAGCTTTGCAACCAAACACTCGTAGACGTTTGTAAGAAATTCGCTTTCCAATCCATCTTTCAATTGGAGTATCAAAATCCAATTTGGAAGAGTGCCTGCGATTAATGAGATACACTGTTGTGTTAACTACTTCCGCCCAAAATTCTTTGCCCAAGAGAGCATGCTTTGAGCCCTCTCAAGAATTGTCTAATTCAACCTTTCAATTGTACCATTCTCTTGAGGCATGAATAGTACAACTTTAATACACTAAATACCATTATCTGCACAAAAGCCATCAAATTTCAAAGAAAAAAATCCACCCCCTTTATCCGTTTTCAAACATTTAATCTTGTTCCCCGTTTGGTTTTCAACAATAGCTTTAAAAATCTTGAATTTGGTAAAAACTTCTGATTTCCTATTGAGCATGTAAATCCATACCTTCTTCATCTGACATCACAATTGGCTTCTTCGCTTTTCCTTCCAACATGAGTGAAAGATCTCCTCTAATCAGCAAAGACTCCATCTGTACTTTCCACAATCTGAAGTTCTGCCCCGCGATCTTCTCTATCTTCCATTTATCTGCTTCCTTCATTTCTTGGAAATTATCATAATTCTCAAACAGCAACTACGCCAAGCTCTAATACCAATTGTTGATAAAATTGTTGCAGACAAAATGAATTAAGATTGCAGAAATTAAAAAAAGAATTAAGATAATATACAAACACGAAGAACGCAAAGATTTATAGTGGTTCACCAATTTGGCTACATCCACTTTTAAGCAGGGGAATTTTTATTAATATTTCAGTTGTTCGAATACAAGCTACAGCAGCATAACTACTTCAGCAATTACATAATGCCAATTACATTATCCACTTTGGATAAGGCATTTGAAAAAGAGAATATGAAGAGACAATGCAATTGGAGGGAAAAAAAATGTGACCGTTGGGCTTCAATATCCAACACAAGCAGCACTCCATTTCTTTGGAGCATTTTTCTAATTTTACATTTTCCCATTCTTCTGTCTCCTCCAGATTTGCCCTCCAGAGCTGCACAGCTTCCTGCAAAAGAGCTCAACTCCATTACCCCCGCATGGTATCATGAAACAGAGCTTTAACAAATCCTCACATGTATACCTAGGAAGTGATGCATACCATGCACTATGATTTCATCAACTGCGTGATCTAGCTCTCCAAACATTTATAAATGACGGTTTATGAAAAAAAACTTTTTTTTTTCTTGATTGCAAGTCTGACACCATGCACCTTGTTATAGTGAAATCCTGTAGTATCACCAATAATCTCTGCAAGAAAATCTTCTATGTTTGAAATGATGGAACCATTTTACATCTGTCACAATGTCTCTCGCAAGTTGCAACAATATTGGTGATAACATGGTCTTAGTGTGGCAGTCTCCACATTATGGAAAGTTCTTGGCAAACTCAATGGTTGTTCCACGGGATGTCTCATACAACCAAATTACAATTACACACTCTCAGCGTGGTGGGAGAGGAATTATTCCTTCTCATCGCTCAATACGTCTTCTATAAAGAATACCCCGTTACCTTCATCTCCCAAGACAATTTCTCCAAATTTGCATGTGTCTCCTGTGCGTGTGGGTGTGGTATGTCTCCTACACAGAAAGTATGCACCATTTTATGGACTTCAATCCAACTACATCCAGGAATCTTTTTAATTCCTCTATGTTTCACCAATTCTCTTATGTTTTGGACCTCACCCCATCTGCCCAATTCTGCATAAATGTTAGATAGAAGAACATAAGGTGTAGCATTTTGAGGATCAAACTCAGAAAGGAGTGCAGCCGTAAAGTTTCCTAGCTCTATACTTTTATGTGACCTACAGGAGCCAAGCAAACACATCCACACAACTACATCAGGTTTAATTGGCATTTTGATGATAAAGTTCAGTGATTCCTCAAGGTAGTCAGCTCGGCCCAAAAGATCAACCATGCATGCATAATGATCCGTTGCAGGCATAATGCAATAAGAATTACTCATGCATTTGAAGTGTTTACAACCCTCATCCACTAGACCTGCATGGCTGCATGCAAATAAAACACTGATAAAGCTTATATCGTCAGGATTGGTTCCAGACTGTTTCATTAGTTCAAAGAGTTTGAGAGCATGTGTACTATAGCCATGCATTGCATATCCTGTAACCATCACAGTCCATGAGACCACATTCGGATGATGTGTTTTGTCAAACAGCCCACGTGCCTTCTGTATGTTTCCACATTTTGCATACATGTCTATCAGCGCATTTACAACTACAACATCTGACAAAAATCCATGTTCGATTATTTTTAAATGGATCTCCTTACACTGTTCCAAAGCTCCAAGTTTGGTGCAAGCTGGAAGGATGCTGGCAAAGATCGCTGAGTTTGGCTCAACACCTGCCTGTTGCGATTCCTTAAAAATCTCCAAGGCCTCTTGGATAAACCCATTCTGTGCATGTCCAGAAATGATTGCACTCCATGAAACAACATCTCGTTGAGGCATTTCTTTGAAAAGCGTTAAAGCCTCCTCAAGAATACCATTTTGTGCATACCCTACAATCATCAAATTCCATGAGAGCACATTTCGTTGAGGCATATCTTTGAATGTCCCTAAAGCTTTGTCAAGTAAACCATTTTGTGTGTATCCAGCAATCATCGCATTCCATGAAACCAAACTTCGTTGAGGCATTTTGTCAAATAATTCATGTGCCTTCTGTATATTTCCACATTTAGCATACATGTCTATAAGGGTTGTCACAGCTACAATATCCAATGAAAATCCAGTTTTGATTATCCTTTGATGGATCTCCATTCCCTGTTCTAAAGCTCCTATTTCCACACACGCTGGGAGGAGGCTGGCAAAGGTGGCTGCATTTGGATTTACATCAGCCAATTGCATTTTCTTATAATTCTCCAAAGCTTCTTCAACAAGCCCATTTTGTACATATCCGGCAATTATTGCATTCCATGTGACCACATCTCTTTGTGGCATCTCTATGAAAAGCCTAAGAGCCTCGTCAAGAAATCCATTTTGTGCATATCCTGCAATCATTCCAGTCCAGGAGATCACATTTGGACGATTTATTTTGTCAAATAATTTGCGTGACTTCTCGACGCATCCACATTTTGCATACATGTCCATTAGGGCAGTCTCGATTACAACATTGGACAAAAAGCAGCTTTCAATTATCTTTTGATGGATCTCCATTCCCTGTTTTAAAGCTCCAATCTTGGCGCATACCGGGAGGACGATGGCAAACGTTGTTGGGTTGGGTTTAACATTTTCCAATTGCATTTGCTTGAAAATATCCAAAGCCATTTCAACAAACCCATTTTTAGCATATCCCGCTATGATTGCGATCCATGAAACCACATTTCGTTTAGGCATTTCTTTGAAAAGCCCTAGAGCCTCCACAAGAACACCATTTCGGGCATATCCTACAATCATAGTGTTCCACGTGATAATATTTTGTTGAGGCATTTCTTTGAAAAGCCTTATAGCTTCATCAAGAACACCAATTTGTGCATATCCAGCAATCATTGCATTCCATGACGCCACATTTCGCTGAGGCATTTTGTCAAACAACTCGCGTGCCTTCTTCATACTTCCACATTTTACATACATATCTGTCAATGCAGTCCCAATTATGACGTCTAACAAAAGGCCACTTTCAATTATTGCTTTATGGATCTCTGTTCCCTGTTCTAAAGCTCCCATTTTGGCACACGCTGCGAGGATGCTGCCAAAAGTAAACCGATCGCTTTGGATAACGGTTCCTTGCATTTGGCTAAACAATGTCAATGCCTCTTGAGGAAAGCCATGCCTCTGGTATGCTGCAATTATGGTATTCCATGAGAAGATATCTCGTCCAGTCATGTGGTCGAAAACTTTGCGAGCATCCATCAAATTTCCCCATTTGCCATACATGTTGATAAGTGTATTTTGAAAAAGAGTGTTTGTGAAATCCGTAAATCCTCTGTTATATATGTGAAAGTAGAATAACTTTGTAATGGCATTCTTGGCGATGCAGGGCTGCAATAGTTGAAGATTTGTAGTATTGTGTGAAGTAAACACAAAGTGTATAGCATGCTTCAAGGGTTTCTGCATACACAGTGCTCTAAGAATGAGGTGGGCCATGAATGATCACATTGTGTGACTCAATAATAGCCCTGAAAACTGGCACAATACAGTAGAATTAATCAAGCAAAATGACAAAGCTAAGAAAACAGAACAATCAAGAGATAACTCTCCTCGGCATATCCAAGAATTGGATTGATTTTTATCCCTCACATTTCGTGCCGGCTGAGCGGCTTTCGATTTCTTAAACGGATATTCTTCTATCCCATTACTCTTTCTCCTTCCAGCTTCCAGAGCTATAAATTTCGATGCTATGTATCCTCTGCAACTATTAAACAGGACTAAAAAATGGCCCATCAGTATCTAGGCAGTGAAGCCTCATATACATCTTGATTTCATCGAGTCAATAGGATGCTCTAGCTCTACAAATAATACTTTTTCAGAAACTGGGCAAAACCCGATTCCTCCTTACTACTACAAGTCTGACACCATGAACCTTGTTACAGTGCAAGCCTGTGTTTATAGCTTGCTTCACCAAAAATTACCAATAATCCCCACCCATGAACAATGTCCTGGTTTGAAATGATGGAACCAGTTTGCATCTATCACAACAATTTCTCTTGTAACAATCTTGGCGATAAGCTTGGTTGCTGTGTGAACATCACCTCATGCTGGAAGGTATTTCAAAATTCTTCTGGTTATCCAGGGGAAGTGTTTACGAACCCAACACCAGCTCCTCACAATAGTGGCAGAGGAATACTTCTTCCTCTTCCGCATCATTCTGTACAGGCTTTCTTTCTGGCACATTCCCACCTGCCTTGATCTCCAAACAGATGTTCCAACTTTGCATATAGTTTATTTAATCTTTGTGGATGTGACCCTTCTCCTGCAACAAAAGCACGTATTATTTAATGGACTTTGATCTAATATTCATTGAAGACAATTTTATATAGAAGATTTATAATAGAATATGAGTTACTAAAGTGTTGAAACAAAGGTTAAACAATTAAAATAAAAATCATTATGTACACAATGTTGTATTAGAGAGAGAAAGATTGTCGGGTAAGGAATATTTATAGGAAGGCTTCTTGATAGGAAGATTGAGAACCTCTGAATCGTAATGTGTATCTTAGGAATTTTGATCTTGATAATGGGTTAATGACAACCATCTCAACATAGTTATACAATTGACTAAGAGCCTTGCTTCAGGGAGACAACATCCAATCTT
Source organism: Sequoia sempervirens (assembly GCA_007258455.2). Lineage (NCBI taxonomy): Eukaryota > Viridiplantae > Streptophyta > Pinopsida > Cupressales > Cupressaceae > Sequoia > Sequoia sempervirens. The sequence continues at coordinate 12,371 of VDFB02110282.1, forward strand.
TCCATTGAGAAGGAAGTGGCAAAAAGAAGCACTGACTATGGAAGTGGCTTTGTTAGTGTGGACTCAGTTATGGCATTCTTTGTGCATTACCATCAAGTAAGGCCTTGCTCATAGTACAAGAACTTACTAGATAGAGTAGGGGGTCCTTTAAGTTTTGGAACTCCTATGTAATTTTCTTTGTTTGTACATTGATTTGTAGATAAGTAAAGGTAATCACACTTTCTCAATAAGAGAGAAACAATAATCAATATAACCAACATTAAAAATTACACCATTCATAGCTTTCTAGCAAAAAATGTTTGGTTTTGAAGAAATTTCAAATTCTAGCAATATAGTTAGGCCATGAGGTCATATCCTCAAATAGAGCAATCAACCATTAGAAAAAGCCTTTATGAAAGGGGGACAAAAGGTTATGGGTCCATTTCTAGGCATCCTAGGCATAAGGGTAGGTCTAAAAGATATACTTGAAGGATTTATATGTGTCAAAAGGTGGGCACTTAGGATAAGCCAAACCAATATTACTAAGACTTTCACTTAAAGGGAATCCTTGGAAGACTAGACACCAAAGGAAATAAGCAAATCCTAGGCTCAATTCTAGCCTATCAAACTCTAGTAATTATACAAAGCCAGGGGTGTGGGGAGTAATTCAAACACCATTGCTTGTTAAGCTTGTTAAGTGTTAAAGAAAAGGGATTGAGAAGTTTGTACAAGAGGTGTGGGGTATAATTCCTTAATGCAATGTTGAATTCCACCAATTGATCTTCCCACTAAGCACAAGGAGGTTGAAGCCCTGACTTGTGAAGCATAGCATTTGAAATCAACTCTTATATATGAATAATAGACAACAAATCAACATTGGTAAGATGAACCTTATGTTGTAATATAGGTCAGAAGGTCTAGTCTCAAGTAAAGACAAAGTCTTTACCAATACATTTATGTATTTATGAAAGAACATGAGAGCCTTGATTCTAGGGATTTCAACCATAGACAAACTCAAGTCATTGATAATGGGTGACCATCATAAATTGCAGTTGTTGAAGGGCAACTTGCTTCTAAAACCATCCACAAGCCACTTGAGAAAGGGTTTCACCATCTCAAAGGCTTCCCACATGCTCTAAGCCTCAAAAAAACCTTCTAAATTTGACCACGATGTTTGTGATGAGAAGAGAATGAAATCCAATTCCCTAACACTTCTTGCCATATGACGAACAAGAAGATGCATAATGCTTGAGGATAATTTTGTAGGCTTTTGAACTCTCAATAATGGTAGGATAGTGTGATATTAAATTGCAACCCTAAATGTATAATGTTAGGCCTCTAACTTTCTTGAAATGAGTACCATGAATGATCATGAGGAGTTGAGGGATTGTTTTTATTATTATTCTCTAAATTATTTGAGATATTGTTGTAATGATATGACATAAGGGGGTTACATAGAAGTCAAAGATTGGGAGTTATGGAGATTTTTTCTCAAAATGCGCAATGACAATGCAATTATTGGACTCACAAAGTGCCTAAAAGTTGGAAAGTGGGCTTAATGGCATCTTATGATAGAATATATGGTGCATCAATGTGTAAGAGGAATTAATTTTTATTTTGGAGACCACTCTTGTGTAGTGGGTTATGACAATTTTTAACATGGTATTTTGAGACCATATTTGGACCATGGTATTGTTTATGGTCTTTTTTTAGCCTCATTAACTCTATATATTGAGGAATTGGTATGGAGGAGGTAAGGTTATTGTGTAGGTACTTGCTCACTATCAAAGTTCTATTCGGGTGATCCCACAATAGTGTGTCCCACTTGTGGGCCAAAGTAGGACATTGACATCAATATTTTTCACCATATTTTCATTTTTTGACACCTATAGCAACTAAATTGTTAAGAATCATGAAGATGATGCGAAGTAGTGATTTTTTAATATTTTTTATATATTTAATATATTATATTTTAAAAATTTAAGAAATAATTTGTAATTTTTATATAACTTTTAATAACTTATTTTTTTTATCATTAATGGTATTTAAAAAAAGTGGCATTTATTCAATATAGCACAATTTTATGTGTAGGAAGGATAAAATTATAAATGTTTAAATATAGAATTCTAACATAGATATCTAAGTCATGGATATTTTTCCATAATTTTATATGACATAATTTATTTTTTATCTTTTTGAAGTGAGATTAGCTATAATTCAACATAGGTTCATTTGATATTGCATAACTTTTTTTGTATTCGTCTAAATTAACTTTTTTTGTTGAAATAAGAACATCAATACCTAGAGGATGGTTATTTTTCAAAAAAATATATATATTTTGTTATTTTTCCATGTGTGTGGAACAGAGACCTTCACAATTGTTGAAAACCTATCTTTACTAGAAAATTAAATATATATATATATATATATTCAATATTATACTCGGGAAAATTACTTTGAGTGCTACAAAATATGTCATTTGGTTGATTCCATTTGAAGGTTCAACCTAAGCTTTAAAGGTGAAAATTTTGAGCAAAATCTCATACATTAAAGGGAAGAGGCAATCCAAGCACCTCTAAATGAAAACACCTTCGAACGAAGGGTTTTACCTTTGTTAAAAGTTTTGATTTTTTAATGATAGAAAGGCACCTTTGAATGAATATAACCTTCATTCGATGGTCACCCTTCATTTGAAGGTGTTGTGCACACCACCTTCATTCAAAGAAAAACCTTCAAACAAAGGGTGTTTGAAACTTTTGAGTATCCAACACCTTAAAAAATGTGATGTCCCACAAGTGGGACTCACTATTGTGGGTTCACCCATCAAAGTGAAGAAGATTCTATATGTATTGATGTACTCATTTCTACTTGATTAATACAAGCTTAGTATCTCTTTGGTGGTGGATTTTTTTTCTTAAAAAGGTTTCTCAATGTATATTGGGTGTCATATGCTTGTTGATTTATTATTATTTTTTATACATTCTTATCCATATTCTATTTTAGTTTTAGTGGTTAGTCAAATGTACCTATAATTAGGTTAATTGAATTTTTACAATTTAAATTTATACTTTCACTATTATTGTTCACCAATTTTGTCAATATTTAGTCTCAAAGCTAATCACTTTAATTAGAGATGGATGTTTTTTGGAAGTGTTGTGAGGATTTTTGTTTAAGTGCGAGTAATTATTTTAGTAGGTTTTGTAGATTTTTTGTGGTCAAAACCATGGCTAGCACATCTTGTCAAAATTTGACAAGTTCAATGGTTTTGAGCATGAGTTGTGGAAGTTGAAAATGGACTCTTGATCTTTTGGAAGAAAGGGATTAGTGAAAATTTGTAATAAGGAAGGGATAATTAAAGGAATCTTAGATGAAGATTAGAAAAAAAAATACATGAGAAAGATGTGTGTATTCTTTAAAAATGAAGGAATGTGATGTTTTTTAGAATATTTGAATCCCTTTAATTTGATTTTGAGTTAGCTAGATTAAAAATAATGTTAAACTTGAAAAAGAAGATAAATGTATCTTGTTGCTTTTTCCTTTGCTCAAATCTTGGAGAACTTAATAGTTTCTATTAGTGTTAATGTTGTAGAGTTGAATATGGGCTTCCTTATTACTACCTTTCTTTTTTAGAAGATCAAAAACATCATGGATGGGGATTGAAGAATGTATTACATGTTTGGGGAAGGCCCAAGGACAAAGATGGGTCTAAAGGAAAATAAAAGAAATTGAAAAATAAGTCCAAGTCTAAAGGACAATCCAAAACCCCTAAGAAGAGTATTTAGTGTTGGAATCATGAAAATAGAGGACATGTGAAGGAGTTTAGAACCAAGAAGAAGAGCTTTATCAATTCCTCTATAAATAAATTCTCTTATGATAGTAATAATCATACATTATTTATTTATATTAATGTTACTAGTGATGTTGGTTGATTGATTAAGTTTTGTCTTACCATACAACTCGTCACAAGGAGTGGTTATTATCTTACTATGCTTATGATTGAGAAGTTTTCTTTGGTGACAACACATTGTATTAGATTGTTGGTAAGAAAAGGTATTGTTATGTTTCAGTGATGGGAGAGTGAAAACTCTCATTGTTTTTTAAATTCTATGACTTGTGAGAAATATTCTTTTTGTTTCTATAAGAGAGGGGGACCAACCACGTCAAGGCCCCAGGTCACAGAGAACTAAGAGCGGAGGGCTACCCTAACTTACCTCACTCTAAAGGGATGTTTTGGGATGAGGATTGAGAATTAAGAGCACTATGTAGTACTTTTGTCACTCTATAGACCCAAGCTTCAGGTTTAGGCTAGGCGAGCTGGTTTTTGGAGTCAGTACTGCACCTCAGACAATTCTCTATCTGAGGACGGTAGCGCGATTTTGGGACGACAGTGCTGCGCACTAGCGTCTCTCTGGCACATTGGCATCTGTACAGCCAGAAAACATGAAGTATAGTAGAAACTACCTAAAAACTTACTGACAACCTAGCTAGTAGATTTTGATAGGAAAAACATAATGAGAAAGTACAAGAAATAAAGGCGAAAATGATAAAGCAAGTAGGTGAAAGCTAGAGTGATGAAGATGATCTCACAAAAGCGTCGATTCGCCAGCTAGCTCCACACACATGTTCACCTACACACAAGCAAGAGGGGAAAATTGTTGGGGCTATATAGGGGCCTGCCTCAGTCATACCGCTGTTTTGGTGTTTCCACCTCCACAGACAGCCAGAAAGCAACGAAGTAGAATAATATGATAAAGAAGATTGAAAGAAGTACAATGAACTCTACAAAATACAAATGATACTCTATCAAATCACAAAGGAGAGGAGTGAAGCGTTACCATCTCCACCCAAAAGCTCACTAGCCAATGGAAAGAGAAAGCAAGGTATGGACTTGGCAAAGTCACCACAACCGTAGTGTTGATGAAGGGAGGTCTAGCAAGAACCCAAGTCCACACTTCTATGGCTTCCTCACACTTGCAATGTGAAATTGATGGAGTGTCAATGTTGCTACAATGCTCAAAATGAAGTGCTTGAATGTTGATTGAGAGTGTGGAGAAGTGAATGAATTGCTAAGAGAATGTGAAAGAAGATCAAGTGAATGTGTAGAAGATTGCTAGAAGATGAAATGAATGAATGGAGAATGTTTTTGAATGTGGGATGAGAAGAACCTACCATTTTCAGGTTGGTTGGTCAAAGAGGGACGTTACAATTAAACTCCAATCGGGTGTGTAACGCCTCTACCAACTTCAGACATAGGAATTTGTCAGGGACGACAGCACGTCTTGTGGACCTCTGTGTGTTGCATGTGCATCCCTGACAAAAATTCTATCATCGATGCACAAGACAAACGCCAGGTGGATGGAAGGCAGGTGGGTGATGTGGAATTTTTCCTTCAAATTTGATTTTCTAAGGTGAGGGTATGTAAAAGGGGAATTTGCTTAAGGGGTGCAAATTGGCTCTTATACATTTTTCCCCCACTTTAGCAAGCATGAATATCAATGAGCATTCGGTAAAGTAGATTGAAGAGTTAGTAGGGTTAGAAATGTATACGTAAACTGTCGAGGAAGCAGACCATGATCTAGTGAACTCGAAAGCGCAAGGCAAGCAAAGGACTTCGCAACTACTCTCTCCTGAGGAGTTTCAAAAAAAAGGACTCCATACCCACGCAAAGCTATGGAGTTGCACAAAGTACACCAAAGGCCCCTCAGACCAACGATGGAAAAATCCTGCAAGATGAAAGCGTCTCATAGGCCCGTAGACCTGCAAGAAGGAAATCCCCAAGTTCTCTCTCATGAAGGAAGCCCAATGAAGTAAGTGCCTTATAGGCTCGCAGACCTACAAGGAGGCATCCCCCAAGTTCTCTCTCATGAAGGAAGCCTGATGAAAGGGGACTTCACAGAGTCGGACTAGAAAGCGGCTTTGCAGGCACACTTGCAAAGTGACATGTTAATCCACAAATAAAACATGTCATAATATAAAGCAGCCATGTAGGAAAACAAGTAGATGGTCACACAGACAGTTGGCAAGTTCAAAGGATTTCAAAGGGGTCCCTTGGGAACCCTTCAAAAGGAGAGGGGTCTGCTCAAGGGACGCGCTGTTTGAAAGTGCAAAAGAGACATTTTTTCTCAAATCAATTCATCATCAAGGAATCCTTTTGAAAGATGTTCACATCATCAAGGAATTCGAAAGGAAGAAAATGTCCCCTTGCAAGGGGAAGGTTGAGGCTTCTCTCGCAGGAAAAGGTTGCTCCCTCCTCGGAGGAAAGTTCTCAAGTTCTTTCTTTGTGAACCTATGACGTGGAAACATGTTTCGTTAGGGGTCCAAGTTGAGAATGTGATGTTTGAAAAAGTTTGCAAGGGTTTTCGAGAAAAGATTCGTTGGCAACGAATGTGTTTTCTAAAAATCGTAATATTGTGAAAGTGACGTTGTCACACATACTAGGGACAACTCAAGCAAAGAAGAGAGAAAAATAAAAGAAAAGTAAAAAGAGACAAAGACATCACAACAAAGGGCACATGGGTGATCTAATATTTCGGGGTCAAAGTTGTTCATGAATATATATAAGTATAATAATAGTATATTAATGAACTATCATTGACCCCCTACTATATCAAACCATGTGAAGAATGCATGAGAATACAAAGTAAAAATAAAAAATTGGGTCAACATGGAAGGGAAGCCTAAATGCCCCCAACGCTTTGCATCATCCCCAATTTGCCAAAAATCAAAACACATAACAGAGGAAGAAAGATGATACAAATAAAAGAAGGTTTACAACACATAATCACTCCTATATCCAAGCACCAACAAGGGTGGTAAGGGTCATCCAGGAACATATAACACAAGCATGGGGGAACACATCACAACACACACACACCTATTCTAAAGATAAAGAAGAGGTCTCCCCCTAACACTCATCGACCAAGAGGTCATCTGCTTCCCAATCTAGATCATTATAAGGGGAAGGTGGATGAGCCTGCAGCAGTGGAATATTAAGGGGAGGTGCTTCTGATCCTCCCACAACAAGGGATAAGGAAGAAGGCCCCACAAGGTCTTCTTCGCCTGGCTCTTGTAGAGCTATGGTCAGCGACTTTACGAAGATCATTGACAAGGCTGAAACTTCGTCCAGAGAGTTAAACATGCACTTTCCAAGAGTGCCATGTCGTACCTCAATGGACAAGGAGGATGGCACTCGAGATTCACTACTTGGCTCACTGAATGACTCAGGAGTAGTGACAATCTCAGGGGAAGCTGGAATTGGCTCCGTCACTAGGACGGAACAAGCTAGCACGAGACCACCCTTTGGAGAGGGTGGGCTCCTCTTATGCCCTCCATTGCTAGAAATGCCAATTTCTGCTCTCTGCTTCATCGGAGGATGTAAAATCCCCATGGACGAGGCGAGAGGCATGGAAGAGGAGGATAAAACCGCGATGGACACCACCGAAGTATTCAGCATGTCCACGGGTTTAGAAAATGATGGGATGTCTGGTAGGGACATCAAAAGGGGTGGCTAAATTGAAGGAGTGATAAACATCAGCACCTTTTTAGGGTCAGGTGCATTCACACTCATAGGGGGAGCTGACAATATAACCAAATTTGTTTGAATGGAAGCAGAGGGGAGAAGAGAGGAAGACACATTAGGAGGCCCTGAAACAGGGGCGATCAATTCCTCTTCCTTTCTCTACAAAGTAGATTGCTCAACCGCCAAAGCCTTTCGCTGGCGCTTACGCTCACACACAAGTTGGTTTCTGCAACTCTTTGAGCTAGAGTCCAAGAGTTGTGAAGGGACAAGAGGCTCCTACTCAACCATAGGAGTGTCTATTACAGTTGTCTCTGGTGGAGGGATAAGCTCTTGAATGGGAGCAGGAGGAGTTTGAGATAAAGTGGGAGGAGTCGGTTCTAGCACCTTTGCAGCGGGCCTCTTCCCATTCACTACTCTAGGAGCAGGAGTGGTAGAAAGTCGTGAAGGTCAAGACATAGAGAATTCCCTGTGGGGACCCTTCCTTCTACCGTAGAGGTAGGGCCAAGGTCCAGGAGGCACAGTGGGAAGATTCGATATCCTAATCTTAGCTTTTTGCCAAGCAGGCACCATCAGACTTCCCATGTAGAATCTAGGATTATTCATCCAAAAAAATTCTTCAGAAAGAGGAGCGAAAGGGGTGCCCTAAGGATGGGTAAGCCTCTCCTTTCCCTTTCGAGAAGAGGAGGCAACTTGTTGTTGCGCCACAGGAAGGGTCAATTTTGGTTGTCCCTTGCCTCCGGTATTATACTTCACATAGTTTCGGTAAAGTAGGTTCATTCTTGGGGGAAGCGAACCTACCGAGGCAAGCCAAAAATGATCCAATGAGTAGCCCCCACGAGACACCAATGGTTGGTACCCAATGTCATGCATGACGTGCACAACACCTTCATGGGAGAACTTTAGAAATTTATGAATGACGGAAGCAATTCCATTCATGGAAGCTAGCCAAGGTATTCCTAACTTCACCCTGAACAAATCTGATTCTAGACATCAAAAGTTGTGTTCACAGCCCTAGGCCCGACTAGGACGGAAAGAGTTATTGAGCCATACGGCTTGAGAAAGAGGCCATCGTACATACGAATGATAGATTTTGTTTCTTTATACTCCTCCTTTTGCAATGAATTCATCCACAACATCTCCTCTGTGATAACATTCACTCGACTCACAGGGTCGACTAAGAACCCCGTCACAGTGTTCCCATTGAGGCGAGCAGGAATGTAAAGGGGAGAGGGATTTTTATTCAAGGGCAGGTCATGCGAGGTGAATGTCACATATGGTGAACCAGTCACAAGCTACATGGAAGGAGTAACCATGACCATGTTAATGTACACCGAGGGTTGAGTGGTAGAATTAGAGGGATCAATAATTAAGTTGGCAGAATGCGACAGAAACGAGTCCGTGTATATTTGCAACTCACTATTTGCTTTCACCACTGATTTATTTGTATTTTGTTTACTCCCATTGAGATGAATAGTACCATCCTCGATGAAGTCCTGTATCTCATGATGTAGGCACATACAAAATTTGGTATCATGTCCGTTGACTCGATGGTATTGATAGAATGCATTTGCATTGTACCAATTAGGGTAAGGTTCCTTGAGAGGTCAAGGGTTCTCTAAGGTTATGATCTTATCCTTCAGCAACTTATGCAAGATGGAAGAATAAGATTCTACTAACTTTGTGAACTTTCTGTTACGTTTGAGGTCATTATTATTCGTTGCGGCTACTACTTTCACAATGACCTTACCTTTTCCTAAGATTGACACAATAGATCTTCCTTCTAAGCAGGAAAACGAGGAGGATCCTTGAACTAAACTACCTTTTGCTAATATTCTCGTAATGTTGCACATAGATGTGTGAAAGAGGGATATTTCATAAGGGAAAATTTTTCCTACCATGATCTCTGCAGGTTTCCTATGAACACCTTATGCACATCAGAATCAGGCAATGGGTACGAGATATGTGAAAGAGTGCTTGGTACCATGCTATGAAATCATTTATCTTCTTGTTATCCCCTTGCTTGCATTGGATGAGATCCATAAAGGTCATCTTCGATCTGATGTTAGCTTGGAACTTTCAGAGAAACTAATTTACAAGTTGATCAAATGAGAAGATAGAATTGTCAGGTAAGGAACAATACCACTTGAGTGATGTATCCTTAAGAGATCAAGGAAATAATTTTTCCATCAACACATTGTGATGGAATAAATCTGTACACATGGCATTAAAGGTGGACACATGCATTTGTGGGTCCCCTTTGTCGCCATATTTCTCAAATTTGGGAATCTCCATTCCTTGTGGGAAGGGAGTAGTTAGGATTGTTACCGACAATGGGCTATGTTGGAAAAAGTGTTGAAAGATAGGTTGGCCTAAGGCTCGGGAGAGACTTGCCAGTTTGTTTTGCATATGACCCATATTCTAAAGCAAGGCGTTCAAAACAGGGTCAATAGATGACAACAGACTAGTGGAGCCTCTAGAACCACTGCCGCCATAACCACTTCCAGAACCACCTCTGGGGCCACCACTGTGGCCACCGCCGGAGCCCCCACCACCGGTAGGCCCTCCACCAGAGCCACCTCCACTATCGAAACCACCACCATGACCTCTACTAAGGCCTCCTCCACTAGTACCACCTCTACTACCAAAGTCGTCGCCGCTCATTCCACCAAAGCCCCCACCGCCAGGGGCAATAGGAGGGGTGAAAGTGAACCCAAGGGGTGTTTTATTTGCCTTGATAGTGGGGGGATTTTGAGAAGAAAAAGAGACATTGATCGAGGGGCCCATTTTGGCCATGTATATAGATGTGGTAGGCATTGAAATGCCTATCTATCTTTCATAAGTATCAAGTACTTCCCCTTCGGTAGTACCCGATCTAGTCTTATATGAAGGGACATAAGCTTCAGTTAGATCAAAAATGCCACGTAAGAACTCTATGCTTGTTCGATCCTTCCCTAACAAATGTCTCACTTCTCTAGTAAGCCTAGCGGCTCTCACCATGTTTGGTGCTTTCTCCAAATGATTCATAAGCTCTGCCAATCTGTTATCCAATGCCAAAAGGCTTTCCGTAGGGACATGCACAGCCTCATCCTCATCCACCAATGAAGTCGTAGGGGACGTTGGAGGGGTAGGAATGCGAGTGGTCTCGTCCACGAAACCCATCTCGTTAGTGAAGCCCGTAGGAAAACTAGTGGTAAACTCGTTAGCTAAACTAGTGGAAAAACTAGAGGCGAAACTAGAAGTGACCTTCGTTTCCCCATCGGTAAGTGTTATACACTTCTTCAAACAATGTACCCAAAATTTGTGGACTAGGTTGTGATGCTCATAAACCTTCACAACACCCAAGGTTATGACAACCACTAGGCGCGGGGAAAAAGTGTCAACATAGGCGAATGGAAAGACATTGTTCATGTTGGGTTCACCAAAAATGTAAGAGAGGGGGACCAACCATGTCAAGGCCCTAGGTCATGGAGAGCCAAGAGCAGAGTTCTTCCCTAACTTACCTCACTCTAAAGGGATGTTTTGGGATGAGGATCGAGAATGAAGAGCACTATGTAGTACTTATGTCACTCTATAAACCTGAGCTTCAGGTTTAGGCTAGGCGAGCTAGTTTTTGGAGTCGGTATTGCACCTCAAACAGCTCTCTGTCCGAGGATGGCAACATAGTTCTATGATGATAGCGCAGCACGCTGGCGTCTCTCTAGTGCTTTGGCATTTGTATGGCCAAAAAACATGAAGTACAGTAAAAACTTACTGATAGCCTAGCTAGTAGATTTTGACAGGAAAAACATAATGAGAAAGTACAGGAAATAAAGGCAGAAATGATAAAGCAAGTAGATGAAAGCTAGAATGATGAAGATGATCTCACAAAAGCGTCAATTCGCCAATTAGCTCCACACACACATTCACCTACACATAATCAAGAGGGGAAAATTGTTGGGCTTGTATAGGGGTCTGCGTAAGTCAAACCCCCATTTTGGTGTTTCCACCTCCACAAACAGCCAAAAAGCAACGAAGTAGAATCATACGATAAAGAATATTGAAAGAAGTACAATGAACACTACAAAAGACAAATGCTACTCTATCAAATCACAAAGGAGAGGAGTGAAGTGTTACCACCTCCACCCAAAATCTCACTATCCAATGGAAAGAGAAAGCAAGGTATGGACTTGGAAAAGTCGCCACAGTCGCAACGGTGATGAAGGGAGGTCTCACAAGACTCCAAGCCCACACTTATATGGCTGCCTCACACTTGCAATTTAGAGTTGATGGAGTGTCAATGCAGTTGCAATGCTCAAAATGAAGTGTTGGAATGTTGCTTGAGAGTGTGGAGAAGTGAATGAATTGCTAAGAGAATGTGAAAGAAGATCAAGTGAATGTGTAGAAGATTGCTAGAAGATGAAATGAATGAATGGAGAATGTTTTTGAAGGTGGGATGAGAAGAATCTTCCATTTTCAGGTCAGTTGGTCAAAGAGGGACATTATAATTCGACTACAATCGAGTGTGTAATGCCTTTGCCAACTTCAGACGCAGGAATCCGTTAGGGACGACAACGCGCCACGTGGACTTTTGTGCATTGTGCATGCGTCCCCAAAAAATATTCTCCCACCGATGCACAAGACAAACGCTAGGTGGGTGATGTGGAATTTCACCTTCGGATTTGATTTTCTAAGGTGAGGGTATGTGAAAGGGGAATTTACTTAAAGGGTACAAATTCGCTCCTATACAGTTTCCAAGTTTGATAATTTTGGAGTGTATATGATATTTGAAAAGTTTTGTTGTAGGTTGGTTAGAGGAAATTTTTTGCTAGTGAGGGGCTCATAGTGTGGAGCTTTGTTTAGGCTTGATGTCTCCATATTTTGTAATATTACCAATGTAACTAACACTTTTGAAAATTCTTGTATGTTGTGGCACCAATGTTTGGGCCCCATTGGTAAAACCATCTTCAAACCTTGATTAATAACATGGTTGATGACTTTATTGTTTACTTCAATTAGAACTTTGATTTCTATCAATATTGTGTGTTTGGTAAGTAGAAAAGATTTTCATTTCTTATTGGAAGTAATAAAGTAAATGTATTATGAATTTATTCACTCATATGCATTTGGTGTAGTGGATATTAGTTTAATGTGTAAATCATGTTATTATGTTACATTAGTTGATGACTACCCTAGATAAACTTGGCTTTATTTTATATGTTCTAAACCTAAAGTTTTCTTCTAATTTAAGGGTTTTAAGGTTCTTATAGTAAAAAAATTCAAAAAAAAAAGTGATGAGATCTGACAAAGGTGGTGAATATTGCTCTAGAGATTTTGATTATTTTACAGACATGCAAGTATTGTTTTGGTAGAAAACTACCCCATGTATGCTTTAGTAGAATGGGGTTGTAGAGAGGATGAATTGAACCTCAATGGATTTAGAACTAGAAGTATGATGAGTGGTACACAATTAGATTGGTATTTTTGGTTAGTTGTTATGAGTACTCTTTGTTATTTGATAAATTAATTTCCTTGTTCAAATTTTATAGAAAAGACTCCTTATGAATTGTGGATATGTAAAAAACCTTTAATTTTACATTTAAGGGTAATTGGTTATTAGGCTTTTCTTCATGTTGCCAAGGAAAAATGATCTAAGTTGGATCTAAAAGTTTAGAAATGCATCTTTATTGGTTACTATGAGAGTGTAAAATATTGTAGGTTTTAGAATCCTCTAACCTTGAAAATAATTTATTCTAAGGGTGTGACTTCTAGGGAGCTTAGAGTATTTTCAAGTTTTGTGCAACCAAAGAAAAAATAAAGAATAGTGTATTTTGAGACTACAGTTGAGAAGTAGGAAGATGGATATGATGAAGAACATAATGATGGATTAAATGATATAAAGGAAGAAAAGAATTTAGGTGAGATTTTTTAGTAGATTGAGTGTGGAAAGGAATAGATAGAATCCCTTACTCCATTCTTGATACCATCCTTGAGATAAGGGTGTTAGTTTGAACAGTGCCATTTCCTATTCGGTTTCCCCCTTTGTAATGTGAACAAAGTACATTATCTAGCTAGTTCCTAGTTAGGACCATTTTGCACATGTTCACATGTTAGGTTTACTTGGCGAGTTAAGAATATTTCTAGAAGTATCTTCTAGACATGTGATCCTATCCCCTAGTTGTCACATGACATGATTAAGACACTTGTTATCATCCTAGTTAGTCATATCTCTCAACCTTGCCTATATAAGAAAGGTCTCATATATACAATTAGTATTGCATTGTATATGCACATCATTAATCATATTTGATGTAATATATTTTGCATCCATTATTTCAAATTTGGGCTCTTGCTTTTCTCTCTTGTGGGAGAATATTTTGGTTTTGGTAGTGAACTTGGGAGCTTGAGTCCTTGAGGGACTCTAACAAATGTAACCCAACTAATAGGTATAGCCCACTAGTTTCTATTATGTATTTTTTTTTGTCATAAATTGATGACGAAGAAAGATCTTTCAAGGAAGCTCTCTCTTTTGATGAGCATGATTCTTGGATGGAGGGAATATAGGAGGAGGTGATGCCCTTGTATAGACATGACACGTAGGATCTTATGAGTTTTTCCAAGGGAAGTAAGTCCATTAGTTGCAAGTGGATGTTTGAAAAGAAATATAAAGTATATGGTTGTCTAGAGAAGTACAAGGCTAGATTAGTGACCACTACTCTCAGAGAGAGGGAGTTGATTTTGGTCAAATTTTATCTCATGTCACTAGACCATATTCCATTACATTCTTAATTCTTTTTACTACTTGTGATTCTGAAGTAGAGAAAATCGATGATAAAATTGCTTTCTTGCATGGGGATCTTGAAGAGGAATTTACATGTGAGAGCCAAATGGGTTTGAGGTAAAAGGGAAATAAAATGTGTTTTGTAATTTGAAATGGTTATTTTATGGTTTGAAATAATCATCTTGGTTTGAAATGGTTATTTTATGGTTAGAAACCCCATGCATCATGCTCGAATGAAGCATATTGATGTTCATTATCACTTTGTTTGCAAGATGGTGGAGAGTGGTAAGGCCATGATTCAAAAAGTTGACACTTTGGATAATGGTGTAGGCTCACTTATGAAATAAATAAGCACAAATAAGTTCTCTTAATGTAGAAAGGCCACATGCCCCACATCCTATACTTAATTCATCTCATGTTTTCTATGTATTTCATTGTAATGCATACTATCAAGTGGGAGAGTGTTAGGATAATGTGATATTAAATTGTAATCTTAATGTATAATTTTAGGTCTCCAACTTTCTTAGAATGGGTAACTCGGATGCCCATGAGGAGTTGAGGGATATTGTTTTATTATTATTCTTTTAATTATATGAGTTATTGTTGAAATGACATTAAATATGGAGAGTTACAAAAGGGGTCAAAGATAAGGAATTATGGAGTATCTTTCTTAAAATAGGCAATGAAAATGCAATTATTGCACTCATGGAGCACCTAAAAACAAGAAAATAGGCTTAATAGAATATTATGATATAATCTATGACATATCAATGTGCAAGAGGAGTTACCTTCAATTTTGGAGACCACTCTCATGTACTTGGTCATGAGAATTTTTACCATGGTATTTTAAGACCATGTTTGGGTCCATGGATGGTGGTTTTCTAGGCCTCCTTAAGTCTATATATTGAGGGATTGGTATGGAGTAGGTATGGTTATTATGTAGGTACTCGCATGCTATCCAAATGTTGTCAAATTAAAGAAGATTTCATAAGATCTATTGTCATACTTGTTTCTACTTGGTCAATACAAGTCAACATCTTTTTGGCATTGGAGTTTTTTTTTTAAAGGGTTTCTCCATGTATATTTATTGTCATGTGTTTTCTATTTTTTTTATCGATGTTATACCTTCTTATCTATGTTCTAATTCAATTTTAATAGTTAGTCACATGTACCTTTACTTAGATTTATTGAATTTGTACAATTTAAGTTTATACTTTTATTGTTATTGTTCACCAATTTTCTCAAAAATGTCATGAACAACCATTTATTTAAACAAAGTGCAATGCTTTTTCTATGGACATAAACGATGCAAATGCCTCATTTATCTTTGAGGAAGATAGCAAGTGTCCCATGCCATGGGGTGAAAGCCTCTAGTTTTCGTAGTGTTGACCCACGTAAAATCTTACATAAGATTTATAAGCTTATCATAGATAGCTATAGATGGGGCCCAACAAGAATAATAAAAATTGGTAACTATATTTGATAGGTAGCCATCAAGGAAAGAGGTCAATAATCTAGAATGAAAGATTTTTTCAACTCTTTGCATGAGATACTACCAAAGGGTGGTGGGTTTGCTATCAAAGAAAATAAAAATGATGAGGAATTTGAACATCTCTTTATCAAGCCACTTCTAATATAGTTTTTCAACTAATCTAACAATGGAAAAAGACTTTGCTAGAAGGCTTAAGTCTTGCTCCATAGGATATTTGAATTAAAGGCATTGTAAAAAATATTGAAGAAAGGCATGGCTTCCTGAGATGAATCTTGATTTTCAACAAGTGTGAGGAAAGACTCATCCATGAAATTCTCATTAATAAGTTGCTCACAAGTGGAAGAAAAAGTGATGTAGGAGCATCTAGGAATACTAGCAATCTTGCATCACCAAAAAAATATTGCTATTTTATTTTTATTAGGTGTGTGGAAAATAAAAATTTTAATTTGCAATTATGTGATTTTCCCTTGTGGTGATATGTAAATGCAATTTTTGGAGGAAATATGTTGAGGTAAATTTTTCCAAGGCATTTAAATTAGAATATTCTCTTTGGGGCGTCCATTTCTAGGTGGGGACCACTTTGCATGCATGTTCTTTTGCATGCATTTGCATTTTGGGCCATGAACGTTGATGTTGGTGCATGTTCATATTTGGAGTCGTCAGGGCCGCCGAAGATTAATGAAGATGCTAGAATTGACCAAATTGGATTGGCCATGGTTTAGGTTCCCATGTGAAGGCCATGTGAGCATTGATTAATTTTATTATTTTATGATTATTTGTCCATATGGGGTGTGGGTTTTCTAAAAAGGTGTTTTGCTCATGGTTTTGGAAAACCATCATGGTTTTTCTCATTCACAAATCTATATATTCAGGCCTGGTCATTTGGGAAGATGGCTTTGAATTTTTTGCAAGTTGAGATGGGGAGATTTTGTCGGATTGAAGAAGGATTTGAAGAATCCATTGTTGCAGATTTCTATTTGCATAGAAGCCCATGTTTTTGGGAGCTAGTGAGCTCCATGTATTGGGAGATAGTGAGCTAGTGAAGTCCATGTGAAGGAAGCTTGAGAGCTTCAGCTGAAAGAAGGTTGAAAGAGACCAAGAAGATATTTTTGTTTCAAGTTTGGAGGTGTGCTATAGCAGCAAGAAGATTGATGATTTCATGGTTTGATTGTAGCAGTGATTTCTAATGAAGATTGTAGATTGAAGATGCTAGAGGCTTGTGAAAGAAGTCAAATTGAAGGAGATAATTTTTGTATTGATCTTTGTTGTTATAAATCATATTTATTTCAGTTTTTTTATTGTTTTCATTAGTCCTCATGGCTGCAAAAACAATGTAACTTTAGTTATGCTTTGTTGTTGTATCAATTCAAGAGTTTTTGAATGAGAAACATAAGACCTTACTTATAGATTTTGGGTGTTACTTTAAACAATTTCTAAGTTACATTTTTAGATTGTTGGTATTTGTGATTGAGGGTTGGATCATCTTACATCAGTGGTATCAGAGCATGGGAGCCCTCCTTCATCATTGGTATAGCTAGTGATCTTGAGTGTGTGGACAAATTGTCGAACGTGAGCCAGTCTACACTAGGACCTGCAGGTAGAGAAGAGGAAGCAATTGTGGAAAGCTCAAAAGGATTGTTGTAGGTAGGAGAGAAGCCCTGAGCAATTGAGAGCTAGGAAGATGTGAAGGAAATGTATTTGCAAATTGTAGAGCATGTGATGTGAGTTAAGAAAATTGCAATAATTGAGAGGATGGGATGGGTCTTGAGGAGGCTCGTAAGAATTTTATTCTAGGAACAATATTAGGAAGAAGAGGAAAATGGGAAGTACCTTGAAGAATATGAAAAGATCCAAGCTGAAGTAAATGTATTAAAAAAGAAGATTAAAGAGGAAGTGAGAGCGTGGGATGGGAGACATGGGAAGAAGAACGTTCTAATGAAAGAGGACAGGGAAGAGAAGAATATAAAGAAAAAGTATTGTAGCCCTTTGGCAGGGATTGAATGCAAGGAAGAATATGGGGGGGCAGCCCACACAAATGGAGAAGATGATGAGGCGCAAGTTGCAGAGATAGCGTGTAAATGAAGTGCATTATGTGAAGTAGATGAAGAAAGTTTGCAATTTGAAATTGTGAACAGCAGTGGTCCAAAATTTGACGAACAGATTGGTGAAGATGAAGATGATTTCTTGTTGAAAGAAGAGATGGAAAGAATCAACAAGTTGTTGGAAGGAGAATTGATGGACAAACACAAAGAGGAGTTTGCAAAACTTGTCATTGGAGGTGAGAAGATGGATGTTTCAACAAAGAATGAGGAAAAAGATGATGGGACAACGAACAAGAATGAGGTAAATTTTAATTTTGAATTTAGTTGTGATGATTCTATACCTTCTTTGATGAGATTAGAAGAGGATGTCGAGCAAGAAGAGAGCATGCAGAAGGATTTTTAATTTCCATGAGGTAGTATTTACAGATTTGTATAAGGATGTTGCATATTTTGATTGTTGTTTGGATAATACATATTTGCATATAGAAGTTGTAGATGATGGAGCAAGAGGAACTTGGTGGAGGTGGTAGGTTTGTGGTGGGTTGAATCCCACAAGAGCAGAGAGGAGAATGTATGGTATTAGAAGGAGGATGGTACATGGTGGATACAAGACCTCAAGAGGAGAGAAGAATGGAGTGTAGAGTTGTTAGAGGAGGAGGTTGCTTGTTCTAGCTAAATGTTGGAAGAGAGAAAGAAGAATCAATTGTAGATACCAAATTTAGTGATGGAGTTTGTTGAGGATTGCTTGCAATCTGAAAGGGTGGTACTACCATTCAACTCCATTTTGTGAATCCATATTCACAAAAAATTTCTTACCCCGAGTGTTTGATGCAAGAGCATCTAGGGGTACTAGCAATCTTGCATCACCAAAAAATATTGCTATTTTATTTTTGTTGTTTTCAATAAAGGCTAAGGTGTGGAAAATAAATATTTTAATTTGCAATAGTGTGATTTTCCCTTGTGGTGATATGTAAATGCATTTTTTGGAGGAAATATGCTGAGGTAAATGTTTTTTATAAGGAAAAGTAGGTTTTGAAGGGGCCCCGAAACCCTTTACAATGACGACAAGCTGCAAGAAAAACTAAGCAATTAAAACCAGCAGCTCAATAAACAAAAAGCTGACAAAAGATAAAACATAAGGAACCCGTCAGTAGACCAATAGCAAAAAACATCAACAACCCTGCTGAACCAACAAAAAGGAAAGCGTCAACTACAACATTTTATCTAAGAAATTCACTGAGGCCATATTCTCCTTAATGACCTCCTCATGCATATCCACAACATCTTTAAACTCATCCACAAAAACAACTCTCTTTTTAGTCTTGCTCCTCATCCTAAGACACAGACCAACTAAGACACAGACCAACCTGCACATCTTTCTCCAATGCTGGAGCAGACTCCTCAACATTCTCCACCCAGTTCGAGCAGTTGATCTCATCAATCACTTTCTCCATCTCACCCAAGTCAAGAGGTTTACCAGTCCAATTTAGGGCTTTCTCGTTTAAAACAGAGAGACCCCTAGTTGTGTTCTTCAAAGAGTTATTGTTGATATTAACCATAGTTTTTAAATCCTCTAAAAACTTTCCAATTCTATCCTCAAGATTAGCAACTTTGTCCTGTAAAATTTTATTGACTAACATGTCCAAAGAGGAAAGCCTCTCCTCATGAGAAACCCCTAGGTGATCCACATCAACAACCAACTTATCCAACATAACATTCATAGTTTTAACTTTACCTTTTATAGCCCATTCCTTCAAATTGCCTTGGAGCATAGCAACACAAACATCCTGCCAATTTTCCATCTAAATATTGAGCTCCTTAACTTTTGAAAATAACTATTTCACCAGAGACAACAAATTCTGTTTGCCATCCTCAACCATCTTACATAACATATTCATATTCACATCATCTCAGTTGATAGGAGGCAGATCATTCGGCTCAATGTTATCAGGGGCATCTAAACGTTCCATTTTATGCTCCTCATCCTCTTCAACAAGGGAGTCCTCGACCTCCACAACTTCCACCTTAATCTGCTCCTTATCTAGAAAATTAGCCAAATCAGCTAACACTTCCAACCACTCCATTTTCACAGCCTGCTCAACAGGAGAAAAAACCTGAGAATGCTTGATCGACTCAATCCCCTGCACCTCCATAGGCTCGGTCCCATTCAACATCTCATCCATACTAGTATTGACATCACCACCAAGAGCTTTCGAACACAAACCCTCATCTTCAGGAACCTTGAGACCAGTTGCAGAGGAAATTTCCACCTTCCCAGGAATAGGATCCCCAACAGAGGCATTCTCAACACCAGCATTATCAGAATGATTATCACCACCCTTCTCAGGCGGGCTATCCTTCACACCACCTTCGCCAAGAGACAACAACGGTTTCTCACTCAAACCAAGAGCCACCACAAAAACTAACTCCATCTTCTTCTTAGCCGAAACTTTTTCTTTCTTGGAGCCTTTTGATTTCCCCTTTGAAGTCTTTCTCATAGACTTCGCCATGGTTTCTCGCAATTCCACATCCATCTCATAGCCCTTGCTCCACTCTTCTAAGTCATCATCCCCTTCCTATGACCCACCTTCATCCTCAAACTCTGAATCTTCCTCCTCTGAACTGCCAACCCATTCCGCGGCAGAGTCCCCATTATCAGAATGATTCTCACCACCCTTCTCAAGCGGGCTATCCTTCACACCACCTTCACCAAGAGACAACAAGGGTTTCTCACTCAAACCAGGAGCCACCATAGAAACTAACTACATCTTCTTCTTAGCCGAAACTTTTTCTTTCTTGGAGCCTTTTGATTTCCCCTTCGAAGTCTTTCTCATAGACTTTGCCATGGTTTCTCACAATTCCACATCTGTCTCATAGCCCTTGCTCCACTCTTCTTAGTCATCATCCCCTTCCTCAAACCCACCTTCATCCTCAAACTTTGAATCTTCCTCCTTCGAACCGCCAACCCATTCTACGGCAGAGTCCCCAGTATCATAACCAAAAATTTTAACAACCTTCTTACTAGGAGTTTTATGGGAGACCGAAATTAACTTAAGCTTACTATGAGAAAACAAGAGACTCGTAAGACTCTCATGCAAAATCACCTTCTTAGGGTTTTTTCAGTGATCTTCAATACTCTTTTCCATAGAAAGTAACATGTAAAAAGGAAAGGAGACCAACACCTTGTGCCTAAAATAATTCAAAATCATGAAATGGTAGCTGTAAACAACAAAGAATCTACCTTCAAGTGTAAAATAGTGCATTATGGCCAAAACGAGGTCCCTCCATAACGGCTTCAAAGACTTGCGAGCGTAGCCACCACTCCCAATTTCTTAGAGCTTCTTCTTCTCATCGAATTTGAAAAAATTCGCAAAGGCCTTCTTGGCAACACCCCTATCTCTGTAGAATTTCCTCCCTGAAACTGCAAGACCAGTGACCTCTACTATAAACTCCTCATCAATTTTAAACTCCACACCCTTATAACGCAATGTCCTCCCATTCCATCCTTTCACAAAAAAATCCGTAGCATTAGGGTTTGGACTTTGAATTCTCTGCATGTACTGTGTAACCCTGCCCAACTCCAAATACTCCCACACAACAAGATTTTTCTGAAATTCCTCACATGAGCTCGCTTCAATTCTATAGTAGTCTCCACCCATGGCGGCATGAAAAGTTGTAAAACCCAACGACACCAGAGAGTTAATAAAATGTGAAATAAATCAGACTCTCCACAAAACAACACAAATTGCACCCACAATATGCATGGGCTTGTCATTCAAGGTACTTCCTTGCCTACACTGCCAGACCTTCATAATACGGAAACTAAGAAAATAATAATGAAACTTACAAGCCAAAGGTTCATCGTGCATATCCCAACTTAGAAACATAATGAAGAACCTTTCCCCAATAACATCAATCTTAAAAACAAGCCAACTGGTCGTCATTGGAGATACATTTAAAATTAAGAGGAAGAGATTCAAACGAATCCCAATCAGCTCTCTCCACCACTCCCACGTTGGCAACACCATTAGCCAACATATTAGCTTTACGGAAAACATGTGAGATTTTAATCTCCTCAAAAGAATTTAGGATAGAGATCGAGTCATTGATAAAATGAGCAATAGACCATGAAGGAGGGAAATTTTTCAAGAGACAATTTATAACATTAAGAGAGTCCCCCTCCAACCAAAGTTTAGAAACCTGTTGATTTTTAGCCAAAACAAGGCCATAATAGGTTGCAGCAGCCTCCGCAAAATGGTTTGTCTAGATTCCCAAAGGGAGGGCCACCGCAAAGACAAACCTACCATTCTCATCACGTAACACTCCCCCACAACCAACACGCCTTGGATTTCACTTAGATGCTCCATCAAAGTTAACTTTAAACCATCCAACTGTTGGAGCCTTCCACCGAACCCCCTCCCTGGGTTCTTTCAATTTTTTCATCGGATTAGAAAGATCACAAGAAAGATATGCTGAGGTAAATGTTTCCAAGGCATTTAAATTGAAATATTCTCTTTGGGGCGTCTATTTCTAGGTGGGGACCACTTTGCATGCATGTTCTTTTACATGTTGTGTATGCATTTGCATGTTGAGCCACTAGCTTTGCATGTTGGTGCATGTTCAAATTTGGAGCCATCAAGGCGATCGAAGATCAATGAAGACGCTAAAATTGACCAAATTTGATTGGTCATGATTTAGGTGCCCATGTGAAGGCCATGGGAGCATTGATTAATTTTATTATTTTATGATTATTTTTCCAAATGGGGTGTGGGTTTTCCAAGGAGGTGGTTTGCTCATGGTTTTGGAAAACCATAATGGTTTTTCTCATTCACAAATCTATATATTCAAGCCTTGTCATTTGGGAAGATGGTTTTGGAGTTTTTTGCAAGTTGAGATGGGGAGATGTTGTCGGATTGAAGAGGGGATTTGAAGACTCCATTGTTGCAGATTCCTATTTGCATAGAAGCCCATGTTTTTGGGAGCTAGTAAGCTCCACGTTTTGGGAGATAGTGAGCTAGTGAAGTCCATGTGAAGGGAGCTTGAGAGCTTCGGCTGAAAGAAGGTTGAAAGAGACCAAGAAGATATTTTTGTTTCAGGTTTGGAGGTGTGCTACAACAGCAAGAAGATTGATGATTTCATGGTTTGATTGCAACAATGATTTCTAACAAAGATTGCAGATTGAAAATGTTAAGAGGCTTGTAAAAGAAGTCAAATTGAAGAAGATAATTTTTGTATTGATCTTTGCTATTGTAAATCATATTTATTTCAGTTTTGTTATGGTTTCCATCAGCCCTCATGGCTGCAAAAACTAAGTAACTTCAATTATGCTTTGTGTTGTATCAATTCAAGAGTTTTTGAATGAGAAACATGAGACCTTACTTGCAGATTTTTGGTGTTAACTTTAAACAATTTTTTGAGTTACATTTTCAGATTGTTGGGATTTGTGATTGAGGGTTAGACCATCTTACATCAATGGTATCAGAGCATGGAGAGCCTTCATCAAAAAGTGCTACATTTGACTAGTCCTCGTAAAGATTTTTTAGCCAAGAGAGCAAAAAGCTTCCATAACCAACACATAGAGAGACAAGTTAAGCAAACAAGATTGCTAGATGGATCTCAAGAGCCCAAAACTTTTATAAACCTTACAATTGATAGAGAGGTAAGTTGAAGCATTGGCAAAGAGGATTTGAAAAATTATTAGAAAGAAGTCTCCAAATCAAAAAACCTTGTGCATAGCATATGCCTTTTAAAAATCTAGCTTAAGAAACAAGACACATTGATGCCAAGAAGATGTGGCCATTTCCAAACCTTCCCATACAATAGTTATATTATTGAGAATTTGTTGGTTCCTAATGAAGCAGACCTACTTAGGATGTATACTGTGAGGAAAAAGTTGATAGATGCAAAGTGGTTGGGCCTTGGCTAGGATCTTGTCAAAATATCAAGCAATGTGACGGTCTACCAACTAGTAGTAAGTTATGGATCCCAAAATTATGAGGTGCACTTACTATTGCCACAATTGATGAATTTACTTAAGGACTTGTTGTATAGAGCATCCTAGTAGACTTGGTCAAGACTAATGAAGTGTTAAGTAGCTTTAAAAAATTATAGGGGATGCAATCCAAACCAAGTGCCTTGTCATTACACATCTACATAAGAGTATTATGGAGCTCATTAAGGGTGAGAGGTAAGTCATAATTGATTTTAGCAAAGTAATTAAACTTTACGGAACAACATCTAGGTGGTGTTGTAAAGACTTAGCCCCCTCAATTGTCTCCAACACTTGAATAAAAAACATGCAACGTTCTAAGAAGGCCTTGGAATCCTCTAGGAGGGATGCAAGCCTTCCATGAGTAGATCAGATGACATTAATATGGGTCCTATCCTATTTGATGTGTGAATACTTTTAAAAATGTTTTGCGGTTCTATCTCGAACTTTAAATTGTAAGTACCTATTTTTGCATGTTTACGTAGGGTTAATAATTTTGAGTTTGATGATGACAAACACCATTCAAAGAACCATTATGGAATAAAAATAAAAATTAGTTATGGTGCCTAGACACTCCCCTTAGTCTTGTTTTCCTCATCTTCATGTGTGCTTCATCCCTTTTTTGCCTAGTTTCTGTTCTTGGTTCATTTGCCCCTCAATTTTTTTTGTTTTGCCAATTCTAATTGGGTAGTAATTATAAAACCACTATAGTGATTTGTGTAGTCATGGTTGATTAGTCTAAAGACCTTATTCAAGGGCCAATATGCCATTTACGACCAAGAGTGCAGAAAGCCTTGCAGGCAACAATGCAGGTAGATCCTGCAAGACAATCTTTGGGATTGGAAGGTTGACTAAAATGTATCTATCCGAAGCTAAGACTAAAGGTTCCATGCGAAGGTGGTTGAATAGGAAGAGAAGTAGTAGAAAGAAAATAAAGCATAATAAAGGTTCAGACCAAATAGATATGGTCTTAGCCATCAGAGCAAAACTTATTAGCTTATGATGTAATAATCAATAGAAAGACATATAAATATAACAATTAAAGATGAACAAAGATAAGGCTGAGAATTGTTGGGCCAATAACTTGCTTATTATTAATTTAATTGATTATTTAATAACTACAAGGGCATAAATCCTCCAAAAACGTACATAGAGGCTCCCTTGTACAGCAGCAAAGTGAAATGAGGCAGAGCAAACAAATCAAGCTCAAAAGCTTAGTTGTAGAAGCAAAATATAATTCATGAATAGGAATGCAATCCCATATTAATAGAAATGAACACCCAACCCACAATCACTTTCCCATTAAAAATATATTTGAATTTAAAATTGACAAAGGAAAAGATCTCTCTGTAGATTTTGGCACTTTAATGGTTCTTGTTTGTGGTTGGGCATGATTGCAGGGTCTCTGATACCTGGTTCATGAAGTTTTCCACCAAGTACTATAGCATGATGGCCCTAGCAGGTGAAACTTTATTCTCAAGTGTTGTACAGTTAAATCAGCATGTTACCAATATGGGCATAATATTGCACTTTCACAAGCCATAAAAGGACCTTGCATACTACTAAAGCAAAACTCTTAAATTACCCATTATAATGCAATATGTATGTGTACGCAGCAAGTACTAAATTCATCAACCTGCATTGTAGTATTACTAACATTTACAGTGCACTTATGTTTTTGTAAATGATTTTCTATGGCTAAAAGGAGAGGAACCCTGGACCTAGCACCCACAGAAAATATTAGAAGGCAAGCAAACAAAGTTTATAACATCAAGAATGGCTTTACCTCAAAAAATGTCTATCATTTACAAATGCCCAAATGCTTGTCATATTGCAAGAGTTTTTACTTTAAAATGAATGCTAATGAACCATGGATAAATCTGGATCAACATGCAAAAACATAATCAAATGCCAAAGTATACATTTCATTTCTGCACAAGGTCTGTGATTAAAAGACAACTCTTGTTCACATATGCATTCATTTGTTAAGAAAATTTTCCGGTGTTAGGAAATGTTTGAGGCACAAGCCGTTTGCGACCCTTTGCTCGCCTTCTCTTAAGCACTCTTCTTCCACCTGGAGATCGCATTTTAATTCGAAATCCATAAGTTCGAGCTCTTGACTTACGAGACCTGGATCTCTTGGTGCAACCATGGGCAGGCTTACCTGCTCTTACTTTCAGAAGACTGCCCCTCTCCCCTACCAACCTAGGGTGATTCAAGTTGGGCCTTAATGACACACCTGTTTGCACAATTCAGAACCAAAAATAGTAAGTATAGCTCTTGTATAGGCAAATGGATAAACCAAGTATTTGCTCATTCGTATGTCTAAAGTCTAGATATCATTTTTGGTATCAAGTTATGCTCAACTAAAATCTATAAGAGCTGAAGCCAAAAGAAAACAATGAGCAGGTATTTTCAAAACATTGAAAGCTTGGTAATATTAAAAAA
Organism: Sequoia sempervirens; assembly: GCA_007258455.2. Taxonomy (NCBI): domain Eukaryota; kingdom Viridiplantae; phylum Streptophyta; class Pinopsida; order Cupressales; family Cupressaceae; genus Sequoia; species Sequoia sempervirens. Next base: position 38,597 of record VDFB02110282.1, read on the forward strand.
TATTAGTTCACACAAAATTATTATGTAACAATTCACACAAAATTATTATATAACAATATTATGTAGTTAAGAATTAAAAAATGTCTACTTAATTGAGTAGCTTCTAACAACATATCACACAACAAATTTGACTTATAAAACTGCTTAAGCTCAGATTCTTAAAGATGAATTTGCCCATTAAATGTTTTTTGATCAAGAAGCTGTCATGGAAAGGAGCCCCTTAGACTCTAAAGGCTGTTACAGTAATCAAACTCCATTTTGGCTGACATGTCAAGGCATGAAGGGTAACTATTCCTTCAAAATTAGTAATGGGTTAGAAGACTCATGTTCATGGTCTAGAATTGTGCCTAATGGAAACTAGTGGACTAAACAGCCAAGACGACATTACCAGTGAACCAAAACCTAATTAACATCTATTCAGTCAAGTAGCCATGGTTCAATTATCAAAAATGTTTAGTTCAAAAAAATCCGACTGGAATTCATTCTTGCTGCAAAATTTGGCCCCAAGTCATCCCAAATGGAAATTAGGCAATGAGGATGGGTTTGTTTCATGAAATTTTCTAACAAAGGTAAATTTGATTTTCTCATGGCAGATGTGTATTATACATGGTGTAGGTATGGCATTAATGGGTGAGACTAGTTTTGTTTAAAATCCCTCCAAGAAGCAACATTGAACTGAGGTAGAAGATGCAGAAAATAGTGAGGGGAAGTGGATGAATAATTTCTATGCCAGAAACAGTGCAGGGGAACACCAGCAGCTTGAGGTTGGATGATACATAATTTTCTACAAAAATATGCTGTGTACATTAGAGATCAAAATAAATTTAATCCATGCTCTGCTACTTGGATTCCCATTCAAATGATAGAGGAATTCCTTACAGTTAGAGTTAAATTGTACATTCAAAATGGAAGGATGATTTCACAAGCATGAACAGAAATAAATCAGATCATCAAGAGACAGATTTATTCTAGAAACCTTACAGCAAGAAAAACCAGTTAAAAGTGGCAAATGCACATCTTCCTAGCTTCCTTGGAACATTGAAACAATTACAACTGTCCAACTTGCTCCGTGTGTTTCCTATCTTCCTAGTGCTCTCCAGCATTGGAAACCTTCTGCCACATGAGCTGTGCTCTCTGCCTGGAATTCCTTCCTTCTGTGCTGCACTCTCTCTCTCTCTTACTGTGCTTGCATTCTCACTCTTTCATGCCTCTATTGAAGATACATTCACTATGGAATGCCTGAAATGACTCAATCCAACCCCCTCATGTTCTTAAATGGATGTTGGAGGGTCCAAACAAACATCAAACTAGACTAAACATCAAACTACTTGTTTGCACCATATCATTGTAATCATACACAGAGAAATATGTAATTTCCTAGGAAGCATCTTGGCACAAATCATTCATTAATATGTACCTAGGAAATGCACATGCATTTAATATTTGCTACTACATGAGAAAACTTTGTATCCAAATCATTGTATGTTTTGTAACAGAGGAATCTATATATACCTCTGCATGATGTGAATCGAAGGTTGTCGAAGAAATGAATAAGTAACAGAGTTCTGTCATTTCATCGTGCTTAATATATTTGCACAATTATCTGCATATTATGTTTGCATGTTCATGGCATAATGCATATCATATAGAGGGTGAAGAACCTTTAGCGTGCTTCAGGTGAGAATGCATGTCGGAAGCCAGTACGCAAAGGATTAAGAATTTAGCCATTGGTCGTGCACGCGTGCTGGTACAGATGGCTAACATTTTGGTTTAGTTGTCAAAACCATCTTGAGGCTTGTGAGCTGCGATGATGGGATGCCTTGGCAGGTCAAGCACACAAATGTCTACAGATGGTTCACTACTAAAATTGAGTTCATCCCAGCGGAGGCACCTGCCAAGGCATGCCTAAGGTAGCATTGTGAAGTTGAGCTATTTGATGAAGTGTATGAGGAGTTTTGGGTAGAACTCCTAGAGCATTTGTTAGAATGGTTGGTGTCACGGATGTAGCAACACAGGGTTGAGTATCAAAGAACAGTTGAGTGGACAGCCAACAACATTGCCCAGCTAAAACAACTAGAGACAATGTGGACACACATCATTGATACCTTCATGAAGTGTGCTGTTCATAGTAATATTCTGCAATTTACTTTTTCAACATATAGTTCAGTGGATGAAGCATTGCACAAATTTCTAACCCCCATTTGGCGAAAATTCCTAAAACAATTATCTCTTTGTGTTAAGATGTTGGTGGAAAAGCACGTCAAGACCCTTAGAATAGAGTATAGTCACTATTGCACAAGGAGGCACGTGTTTAAGGAGGTAGTCAGTTCATCAAAAGGAGATTAGTAAAACGAAGGCATGGATGCCAGCAACTCCACTTAGGAACAAGGATTGAGGTACAGTCAAAGACAAGACACCACAATTGTTGAGTCTCAAGAGGATTAGTCCAAAAAGGCACACCACGCGCTAATGAAATGGTGCAAAGGAGGAAACATTGATAGAGGTGATCGCTCAAGAGTGTCATTCAATGAGGGGTGGATTGACCACACATGCCTACAGATCAGTAATTTATGTAATGTGATGCCAATGTATCAGCTACCAAGGTGGAGTATGTATGTAGTGACGGGGACAAACTATGCTCCAATCCACAACCATGCCACTATATGGATTAATCAGATCATAGGAGAGTAGTTAGTGATAGTGAAAGGCATAATAGATAACTACAAAGAGGTTTGGACAATCTACTTAGAGGCTGAACGATTTAGATCAGTTAATCAGTAGTGCATTTGATAGAATTGTATGAAAGTTTAGAGACTTTGCTAATGTTACCACCGCACATGGGAATACATTGAATGAGCAAATTGCATGTAAAGCAAAACAAGAACAAGGATGAGTTGCAAAGAAGGAAGTAGACAAAGCTAACATCAAGCAAAATATTGTGGTGAATTATAAGCCCACCCTAACAACGATGAAGTCTTTCACTAGAGAAGAGGGTGCAGCATGGCATTGGAACAACTACAAAATTGCTTGATGAGCTAAGAACGTGGTAGACGATGACCAGAAAATCAAGTTGTTTGCAGCCACCCTTGGTGGTTGTGCCCAAACCAATACTCCCAGTTTTATCATACGATTAACAAGGGAAATCAGAAAGTTCAAGGCCATGTTTCTGATAGAATTCAACTAACCAGAGCTAGTGCACAACAATATTGCAGCCCTGAAGGAAATAAAACAATTAACTCAAGAATCAGCACAAGTACGACCAGCATTTCAAGAAACTGGTTTCAAAGATTACTCAAAATATGGAACCCATAATACAAGCGTGTTTCATTGGTGGCCTTGCACCATATATCCAATGTGAGCTTGTTCAGCATTCTATCACTAACCATAAGGATGTTCTAGAATATGCTTTGCAGTTGGAGGCTCTCGCCAAGGCCCCAACCAATGGTTCAACTACATGGTTGGAGGAGCAAATGATTTAAATGGTGGGGCACATAGAGCTACTTGCAAGCACTACAAAATCAAAGGTGGGATCTAGTGCCCAAATTTTTGAAGTGAGGGTCATATGTGTTGAAATTGTGAAACAAGCACAAAACCACGAGCCACAGGATCAAACACAAACAAATACACCTTCCACACAAGAGATCTGCAAAAACAAATGCATGCAATTAACTTCACCAAGAAAAAGCTACAGAAGAGAGAAAACTTTCAAGAAGATATGAAAGCTACAGATATTCTCCCATTGATAATTACAATGAAATCAATCCTTATAAAAGAAGATCAAAAAACCCTAAAAGGGAAACCCTAGTGTGCACACTTAATAATTAATTATTAATGTGCCTAAGTTTAGCTTAAGTAACTAAAGTGATAAGTGACTTAATTAATTAACCAATATGATTAAATTAATTAAGTAAAACAACTTATTACTCTAACACCCCCCCTAAAATGAACTTAAGAAGTAGCTAAAACACTAAGAAAAAAATGCATGAAAGCAAAGATGGGTCCCGACAAACAAGGCCAAGAAAGGTACCCATGTACAAATAGAAGATCTCTATAAAGCGGAGAAATAGAGAAAACCTCGTGGGAAAAAAAACTCTACTCCAAGAAGAGATCAAAGGTGATTGAAGGTCTGAAAAGCCTCCAAATCAAGGAAATGTTCTGAAAAAGAAGAACATGTCGAACATCACAGAAGCATGAAGAAGCTGCAAACTCTGTCAAAAGATGACTGCTACAATGCCGAAGAACCTCCTCTGAAGATAGGATGATCAGGATCAAGAAGACAACAATCTGCATGAGTGCCCCCAACGACACTACTCGAATCAGATGGCAAACAAAGGCAAACACCTGGAACGAAGATACAAATGGCACAAGTACCAATAGTCTGAAGAACACTGATCAACTGAAGATGAAGATTCCTTCCAAGGTGAAACCAAGGAAGCATTAGCACGAACAGTAGAAACCCCCCCATAATGCTGAAAAGGGAGAGGCGTGACAGGTACACTGAAACTGAATGCCAAAAAGTAGTGCATGAAGAGGAACCAAGAGCATCTGAAGGTGCAAACATGAAAGTACAAGCTGATAGAAAGGATGTGAAACCAAAAGTCACATACGCATGAGAAAGGTATGAAGGCAAACAAAGGCAAACATCAACCTCCATGGCACTTTATATCATAGTGCAAGTACAATAAGGCACAAAGTGATGTGCAAGAAACCCAATACTACACATACAATGCTGAGGCACTTTATCTCAGTGCGTTTACAAAAGAGAAATACATGCAATGTGAGCCCATAATGTCTACAATGTCCAAATAGGACAACATGCTGAAAATACAATTCTCTTACAGAAAAAGAGGAAACTGGTAGCACCATGATGAAGTACACAAAAAAAATGCACTTTAAAAAAAAACGGCACCCAAAAAAGTGTCCGGGTGCAAAAGATATGGCATGTCAAAGTCTCCAAAACAAGAACTGAACAGCTACAGCACTGATAAAATAGAATTTTGGAAAAAACCGGAAGTCAAAACTGGAAAATACATGCATCACTGCGAAGAGCATAAAATTCCACCCCATTTCAAAAAAAAATGCACGCGAAAAGACCACCATATGGCTGAGATATGGCCTCTGGAAGTTGAGGTGCAAAACTGAAAAGCCCAATGGAGAGGGTCTGAGAAGAGCAAAAAGTGATCCCCGCTAAATTTAGCAAAAGTACCTCCAAATGTGAAGGTCCGCCAGATTTCATTTCTTCTTGAAAGTTTTCTCTCTTCTATGCTCTAATACCATGTTGAAATTGTGAAACAAGCACAAAACCACGAGCCACAGGATCAAACACAAAAAAATACACCTTCCACACAAAAGATCTGCAAAAACAAATGTATGCAATTAACTTCAACAAGAAAAAGCTACAGAAGAGAGAAAACTTTCAAGAAGATATGAAAACTACAGATATTCTCCCATTGATAATTACAATGAGATCAATCCTTATAAAAGGAGATCAAGAAACCCTAAAAGGGAAACCCTAGTGTGCACACTTAATAATTAATAAATAATTAATTATTAATGTGCCTAAGTTTAGCTTAAGTAACTAAAGTGATAAGTGACTTAATTAATTAACCAATATGATTAAATTAATTAAGTAAAACAACTTATTACTCTAACAATATGGTGACTAATTGTTTGATGGTGAGAGCCCAAGCAATTAGTGCGGCCTTGCTTTCCCTACTTCCACACATTCCTATTTGTGCCATCTACCACAAAAACCATGAAGTCATATCCTACCAACTGTTATAAAAAGTAAAGGGAGTCAACATCAGCTATTAGTGTGAGGTTTGTAGTAGTCGCATGCATAACACCACAAATTGTAAGGTTGTTTAGACTTTGCACAAGCAAAGTGGAAGCAGGTGCTTAGCATCATTGCACAACCACAATTGCTGCCATAGCAAGGAGTGCCTCATTGGCAAGGGCAAGGTGGCAAACCTAAGGTCGAGGAGGTGGCTTATTGGGCAAACAAAACATATATTGCTATCCATGCAATGAGCCAAGGCACATAGCATGCAAATGCCTAAGTACCCATTGTGTGGTTACAAATTACAATGATGGTGACCACAAAACGAACTGTTCCACCTTGTTCCAGTAATAGGAATTGCAATAGAAAGCAACACAAATGATCTAACAGGGAGAACCCATGGGGGCACTAAATGCATATTTGGTAGACTCTGACTCGGCAAAAACCAGCAGACGCAAAATCTATGACTTGGAAAAAAGCTCAGCAACTTAAAAAATTGCTTAAATTTCTTTAGAAACACATTTTTTTGTTGTGTATTTCTAATCATGTAGCCATAATTTTGTCACTATCAAATCTCGTTGTAATCTCTCATAGACCTACATCATGCATCACATAAAATTTCTGTGAAATATAAAAGCACTTATATTTTCAGTAAGTTTGTTGGGTTCATTAGGGTGAGGATATCATATGTCTCCAAATCATCTATTTTCAGTTAGTTTATTCGGTTGGCTAATGAGGAAGCTTCCCGTACAATCCTAATACACACCAAATCTGTTGCATAAATTTGGATGTGAAATCAAGGCCATTTTGTTATTATGCTCTCTACCATCATAGCTGGTAAGGAGTTGTCATGGCTATGAGCAACTCAACATCTAGTAAGAAGGGAAGTGTGCTGAAGTTTGATGATGTGGTTGGGATTCTTCTCAATGAGGATATGAGAAGAATCAAGGTACTTCATCCGGAAATGCTTTGATAACCTGCGATAGGGGAAGATCACAAGAATGAGGGAGGAATAACCATGGAAGAAGATCAAAGTCCAGCAAGAGATCTAAGTCACGAGGCAGAAATATTAGTTGCTAGTATTGTGGTAAAGAAGGCCACATTAAAATAAATTGCTAGTCATTCAAGAAGGCTGAAAATTAACCAAAAGGAAATGAAGTGAATGCAGCATATGAAGTAGATGCAGGTGCTCTTGTTCTAACTATAGGAGAAGCTGCAACAGATGTTTGGGTGCTTGATTCTGAAGCATCATTTCATGCCACTTAGTGTAGGGAGTTCTTCAAAAACTATTAAGATGGTAATTTTGTCAAAGTTTATCTTGGTGATGATGAACCTTGCGATATTGTTGGCAAAGGAGATGTTCTATTGAAACTGAAAAATGGAAATAGCTGGCTGCTACAGGATGTCAGACATGTCCCTCAACTCAAAAGAACCTTGATTTCAGCAGGATAGTTGGATGCTCAAGGTTGCAGCATTACCTTTGAGTCAGGTATGTGGAAGGTGACCAAAGAAGCCTTGGTAATTGCTAGAGGAAGCAAATCAGGCACTTTGTATGTGTTAAAGAGTCAGGCTGAAGTGGGAGCTGCAATGGGATTTGCAGACAGTGGTATGGAGCTTTGACATAAAAAGATCAGTCACATGAGTAAGGAAGGCCTTAAGATTTTACACAAAAAGGATCAACTTCCAGGGCTGAAATCAGTAGATAGAGTTGTGTGAGCATTGCATGTGCGACAAACAGAAGAGGACCAGATTCTCTATTAAGGAACATGACAAGAAGACACAACCATTGGAGTTAGTGCATTTGAATATCTTTGGCCCCACAAAGGTGACATCAATTGGTGGATCAAATTATTTTTGTCACTTTTTTAGATGACTGCACTAGAAAGGTTTGGGTTTACATGTTGAAAAAGAAATCTGAAGTCTTTGATATGTTCAAAATTTTCAAAGCATTTGTAGAAAACCAAACCGGTAGTAAAATTAAATGCTTAAAAACGGATAATGGTGGTGAATTTTGTTCAATAGAATTTGATCACTTTTATACAGAGAATGGTATTAAAAGGATTAAAATTGTTCCTTTTTGTAATGTCCCGTACTTCGAGTATGCCTGAATTTGCCTTAAGGGGCAATTACACAATATAAAATTGTTTTACAAATAATATTCCATAGTAAATTATATAATAGATATTGAACTTAAGAACAAATAAACTATTAACATTTATGAAATAATGAATAACAACTTAAATTTGAATCCAATATATATACTCTTTTCCAATAACCAATCATGGTAGGGATTAGAGGGAAAACGCATGATAGGGCGCTAGAAAAGCTATTCATCACAAGTAAGCCCAAGGGCGTATTCATACCCCCCTTGGCCCCAAGTTCCAACCCAAACAATCCCATCCAACTTAGGGTGGTGTACTTACGTTGTGAGAACATCCAATTGGCAGGAATATCCAACCAAGACAATTCCTGTAGGAACATCAACCAAGCCAATTCCTATACCGCCCTTCCGTAACATGTTTCCTTGCCAACCCTAATATGATTGCTTTATAGGAATCTATTATCCATATTTAGATTAAAGAATCAGAATTAATTATAAGGCTCAATAATTGCTGCAAGCATCATTATTTCATAATCGTATATATATATATAATTGATTCCGATCTTCCAATAATCACTTTATGTGAACTTATATATTTATATATATATATATATTTGTATATATATATGTATATGTAATTATATTAAACTTACTTTCCTTATTATTGAATTATCCTTTGTCTTCACATATCTCTCATTGAACCATCTTCTTATTCCATTTTTTCCAATCTGCTGCTTTATTCAGATTTCCAAGTGATTTCCATTCATTATTTGCTGCCTCTCTTCATTTGAAATGTTCTTCTTTTCATATCCTTATGTCTCCATGAAAAGAGGCACCTCTTTGAATAGAGATAACTCTTTGAAAAGACATCACCTTTTATTAACAATTCCTTTATGCTGATTGCCTTTTAAATACTTTTATTTATCTTCAAATGCTATCGTATATCCTTTTAAATAGAGTTCATTGCCTTCATAAATTCAAGCGCTGCCTTCAAACATTTAAAGATCGCTGCCCTTAACTTCTTCTCTTAGTCACCATCGCCGCCCTTTATCATACTCACTGCCTTTCAAAACATTAATCGTTGTACCTTATTAACTTATTAAGTTGGGAGAATAAGTCATTTGAATATGCCTTGGACTTGGGCGATAGATGTTCTTTGTCTTGGTCGGCCCGTAATAAATATTAATTTAAATTTGTTTTCTCTAGTATAAAGGTGGTGCCAAAGTGAGAAAGTCAGCCATATATACCAATATAAAAAGAGTCAGCCAGCACTTAATAAATGACTTTGTTTTGGGCACAAAGGATGGGAGTCGGCCCAAATAGGATATATTTTATTTTATATTTCATAAGGCAAAGGACTTGAGAGGAGGGGTTATTACACTTTTACACCACAAGAAAATGGTGCAGCTGAGAGGATGAATAAGACCATTCCTAGAAAGAGCATGGAGCATGCTCTTGAATGCTGGTTTGTGAAAACAATTTTGGGCAGAGGCTGTTAATACAGTTGTGTATTTAATTAATAGAAGTTCATCTTCTCAATTAGACTTTGAAATTTCCAAGGAGTGGCTGGGAAAGAGGCTTTCATACAATCATCTGCTGGTGTTTGGGGGTGAAGCCTTCGTTCATATCCAACAGGTAAAAAGAACGAAGCGAGATATCAAATCAAAAAGGTGTGTCTTCATTGGATCGGAGATGAGAAATATGGTTACAAGCTATGGGATCCCATCTCCAAATAGGTTACACGTCTTCATTGGATCGGAGATGAGAAATATGGTTACAGGCTGTGGGACCCATCTCCAAACATGTTGCACAAAACAAAGATGTGATCTTTAATGAAAAAGTTATGCCAAATTTGTTTGAACAAGGGATATTTGCAAAAGAATATGTGTCATTAGAAGACATACCAGCCAAGGAATATGTTCCATTAGAAGACATCACAAGTGGGAGTGATGTGTTCAAACAAAAGGATATTTTAAATCAGCCACAGGTACAATCACAAGTTCACCCCCAAATTTTCATGATAATGAAGTGCAAGATCATCCCACTAGTGCTCATGAGGAGGGTACTCCACAAGAATTAATTCCTCAAGTTTGAAGGTCCACTAGGAAGTGCAGGCCTCCTACAAAATATAATGATTTTATTCAACATTTGTTGCTGTCGAATGCAGCTGAACCTACTATGTTTCAAGAAGCATGTGAAGATAAAAACAGCAAATAATGGATGGAGGCTATGAGAGATGAGATGGGATCTTTGATGGTGAATCACACATGGGATTTAGTGCCTCTTCCACCTAACAAGAAAGCTTTAAAAAATAGATGGGTATATAAGTTGAAAGAAGAAGATGGCGGAAAGAAAAGATAGATGGCTAGATTCGTAGTCAAAGGTTATGATCAGCAAAAGGGCATTGATTTCACCGAAATATTTTCACCAGTAGTGAAAATGACTACCATCAAAGCAGTGTTGGTATTGGCAGCTGTGTATGATCTTGAATTAGAGCAACTTGAAGTCAAGATAGCCTTTCTACACAGTGATTTGGAAGAAGAGTTGTACATGAAGCAACCTAAAGGCTTTGAAAAAGAAAGTTGAAAGGATTTTTTTTGCAGATTAAATTGAATCTTGTATGGTTTGAAACAAGCTCCTAGACAATGGTATTTAAAATTTGATTCCTTTATAGCTAATCAAAATTTTACTAGATGTGAAAATGATCCTTGTGTGTATTATAAAGTTTTGGAAAATGGTGAATTTGTGCTTTTGTTACTTTACGTTGATGATATGCTAGTGACAGGAACTAGTATGGTTGTTGTTAGTGAGCTGAAACAACAATTAGCTAACAAATTTTCAATGAAGGATTTAGGGGCTGCCAAGAAAATCCTTGGAATGACTATCATCAGAGATAGGCAGAAAAGAGAGTTGAAATTGTCTGAAGAAAAGTATATTGAAAAGGTTTTGAATAGGTTTCGCATGAAGAATGCTAAGGAAGTTAGCACCCCTCTAGTTTATCATTTCAAACTATCCGCTGAGATGTGTCCTAAGACACAAGAAGAAAAAGAGAACATGGAAAGGGTGCCTTACTCCTTTGTTGTTAGGAGCCTTATGTATGTGATGATCTGCACAAAACTCAACATTGCTCATGCGATGGGAGTGGTCAGTAGGTATATGAGTAATCCTAGTAAAACTCATTGGCAAGCAGTAAAGTGGATTTTAAGATATTTGAAGGGCACTACACATCATGTTTTGAGATGTAAAGGAAAAGAGGCACAACTACAAGGTTTTGTTGACTCTGACATGGCCGGTGACTTGGATAAACAGCGATCAACCACTGGATATGTGTTCATTTTTACAGGGGCAGCGATCAGTTGGATTTCTAGATTGCAAAAGGTGGTAGCTCTCTCCACTACAAAAGTTGAATACATTGCACTCACCAAAGGAGCTAAGGAGATGTTGTGGTTGCAGCAACTATTAGCTGAGTTGGGAAGCAAACAACAAGTTTTCACTTTGTATAGTAACAGCAATAGCGCTATAGATATGACCAAAAATACATCATTACACAGTAGAACAAAACACATAGAGCTGAGGTATCATTTCATTCGGAGTGTCCTTGAACAGGGTAAATTGAAGTTGGAGAAGATTCATACTAGCTTGAATCCTTCTGATGCATTCACTAAGATTGTTCTAAAAGAGAAGTTGGAGTTCTGCAGAGCTTCTCTTGGTTTGATGAAATTGTGACAATAAGCCTGGAAAAGTGGGTGACATCTCCAAGCTTAGTTACTTGCAGCATGGTTTGGACTTCAAGTGGGAGATTGTTATGTTTGTGAAGTCCAACGGTCTCCACCGTTTCTTTTCCCCTGCCTCTTTGCCTTGCTGCTGTCTTTATATATATTTTGGGGATTAAAACATGTGTGATATGTGTGAAAAACCATTGTATCTGCTCCAATTAATAATAAGAGATATTGTGCCCGCTTTTCCCATGGACATAACCTATCATAGGTGAACCACGTAATTCGCTGTATTATTTTTCTGTGTGTGTTTGGTTTATTGCTTCTGCTATGTTAATCGTGCTCTTAATATTCAACAGATAGTACAATCACCAGTTAATGGCAGTGGAGATTTCAATAAAAATGATGAGCGGTTGGAAGAGATTTGCATGCAAAAGAATATACATAGAGGCACTCTTTCCATAAAATCAACATAACTGTTTGCAGTTGCAACTTACAAATTTTAGGGGTACACAAAAATCTTTAATGCACAAGGGCTTTTACAGATTTATGCACTTTCACATTATTGTAAATCATCAATCCTCTTTCTTTAAACTTGCTTGGTCAGATATCATATCGAAAATAGTCAAGCATAAAAAACTGGAACTTTCAGATTGCATCATTGCACATATAATCAATAATATTTAATTGTATTGATTTTATCAGGATTAATTTTTTACATTCATATGTTTTGACTTCAATAAAGACCTTTTCTATGAACTTCCCAAACTACTCTAAGCAAACTTCATTTAATTTAATACTTATCTAATATTAACTGCCAAACACTGATTTAATTAAGATTACTAATGTGTTCATTTATTTTTCGAACCTGGACTATATATACTATAGATGTAATATAATCATAATCTCCAGCAATTTTAAAATATTTAGGTTATACACCCAAATGCAATCTAGAAGCTCCTCTAACTCTCAGCTAACCGTCTTGCAAATGGGTTTTGCCAAAATCGTATATTTCTTCGACAGATTACTGTTACGAACAAGTCGTTTGCTTGCATCTTTGTTTCCATTTGAAGGCAAAAAGCAAATTGAGTGTTCATGTAAATAACTTGAAAGCAAAGCAGTTGTGCCGTAAGAGTAAAATCAGGAAAAAGATGCAGCGTACCTGCAAATGAAGATGCTGAGAAACTCAAACGAGAAGCAGCGCATCTTGTGGGAGAAAAAGTGGCACAGATACTAAATTTGGTATTAGAAATCATACTGATAGAGGGGCGTGCGAATCCATTGAAGGTTGCTAGGCACGCTAAAGCCATCTCTACACACCGGCCTACACAGGGCCTCTGATCTAAATTTATCTTTTATGTTTATCGATATGTTTGCTACCTTATCCTATCAGCATAGTATCAATTTCAAATGGAAGGAATTTAAGGCTAAGCTTTAAGAAATATACCCACACCAATTCCCACGCCGTGGAATGCCTTAATGTTATTATATATTAGTAATTATAATTTTTTTTTTTAAGAAATATAATAAAAGAACAACAATAAAGTTGGATTCATTTTCTGATTTTTCATCCTTCCTCATTCATTCATATGCATATAGTTTACTCTATCATATTCTTGTATATGTGTATTCTTATATATTCTTCAATATGACATATTTATTACATCTATATATACACTTACACTCATACACTCACTCTCCACCTTGATATTCACACTTTCTTATCTCGGGTCAATCTTGTAGTGTGCAAGAGGAATCCTACACCATGTATAATTGACCCCCTAAATTTAATAAATTTACATTCAAATTTTAGTAACTATCACTCTTTCTTCATAGTCACTGGGAGCCGACTTGATACACATTTATACAATGATTCATTATGTCTTTGTAAGGTAGGGGGACCAACCACACGAAGGCTCTAGGTCATGGAGAGTCGAGAGCAGAAGGTTGCCCTATCTTACCTCAAGCTAGGCAGGTGTTTACATCAAGGATAGAGAATGAAGAGCACTCTCAAGTGCTTATGTCACTCTACTGATCTGAAAACTTGAACGGGACTAGACGAACCGGTTTCTGGAATTCGAACTGCACCTTAGACAGCTCCTTGTTTGAGGACGGCAATGCAGGTCAAGGACGGCAGCGCAGTGTACTAGCGGCTCTTTGGTGCGATGGTGTTTGTATGGTTAGAAAGTGTGAAATACAGTGTGGAAAGCCAAAAAACCTACTATTAGCCTAGTAAATGAGGTTTAATGAACTAAACAGAATAATAGAGTATGATAAATGACTATAAAGATGGTAAAGAAGGTGGATGAAAACTAAGCTAACAAATTACAACTCATTGAAGGTCCAGCTCGCCAATAAGCCCCACGTACACGTACACCTACACACAACCAAGAGAGGGAAAAATGTTGGGTTGTATAGGGGTTTGCCTCAGTCAAACCCCCGCTTTGGTGTTTCCACCTCCACGGACAGTTAGGAAAGCCACGAATTAGAAAATGCGATAAAGAGAACAAAGGAAAGAAATTGGGTAGTAACAAAGGCACTATGCTACATTAATCAACAAGCAATATCACCTTCTCAATCAAGGTGCTCTCAAGCACGTAAAGGAGGTTGCAAACTTAGTAAGGTTTACGCTGCCGCAACAACGAAGAAGTAGTCCCTCGGGACACCAAGTCACAACTCCAATAGTGGCAAATTTGTCACAAGATGGATGCAATTGCTCAATGAAAATGTTGTGAAAGTGCTAAGAGAATGAAGTTGAATGCTCAAGAGTTCAAGAATTGCTAAAGAGATGCTAAAGAGATGGATTGAACGAGAAAAATAGGCATTTCAAGATCAAAATGAGAGGGAAAGAGTCATTTTCAGTTCAATCGACACAGAGGCGTTACGCTTCATGCTCAATGGAGAATGTAACATCCCTGCACACTCCAGGGGCAAGAATCTATTAGGGACGGCAATGCGCCACACAGACATCTGCACGTCATGCTCGCGTCCCTAATGAAAATTCCCTCACCAACACAAAGGACAAACGCCAAGTGGATGCGAGGCAAATGGGTGATGTGGAATTCCGCATTCAGGTTTGATTTTCTAAGGTGGAGGGATGCAAAAGAAGAATTTACACAAGGGGTGCAAATTCATCCCTATACATTTTTCCCCCACTTTAGTGAGCATGAGTATCAACGAATGTTCAGTAAAGTAGATCAAAGAGTTTAGAGATATATACCTGAACCGTCAAGGAACCAAACTGCAATCTGGCGAACTCAAAAGTGTAGGGTAGGAAAATAACTCCATAGGTAGTCTCTCCTGAGGAGGTTCGAACAAAGGACGTCCTAGCTCCTTGGAACTACAAAGTTGCACAAATTACACCAAAGGCCCGCAAACCAACGGTGGAAAAATCTCGTAGGATGCAAGTGTTTCACAGGCTCTTAGACCTACAAAGAAGGCAGCCCCTAGGTACTCTCTCCTAAAAGAAGCCCGATGTAAGAGGACTCTGCAAAGTCGGACTGGAAAGTAGCTTCGCATGCACACCTACAAAGCAACATGTTCATCTGTAGATAAAACATGTTAGAAAACTAAAAACAACCACGTAGGCAAAAAGTAGACAGTCGCTCAAATAGTCAAAAATTTGAAGGAAGAGCTTTCAAAGGGGCCCCTCAAGAACCCTTCAAAAGAAAAGGGGTCCACTCAAGGGATGCTCGTTTGAAAGTGCAAGCGTATTTTTCACAAATCAATTCAACATCAAGGAATCCTTTCGAAAGATGTTCACTTCATCAAGGAATTCAAAAGGAAGAAAATGCCCCCTCGCAAAGAGAAGGTCAAGACTTCTCCTATAGGAAAAGTTGCTCCCTCCTCAGAGGAAATTTCTACAAGTTCTTTTTTTGCAAACCCATGACCAAGAAAACACGCTCCACTAGGGGTCCTAGTTGAGAATGCAATTTTTGAAAAATGTTTTGAAAATATTTTGGAGAAAAGATTTTGTTGGCCACCAAATGTGTTTTTTGAAAATCAAAGTTGATATGGTAGCCCCCCCTTAGGATGGTGTGTGTTGAACGCAGAGGCACGTGACATCCTAAGGAGAGAAAAGCAAGAATGAAAAAGTGATGTTGTGGCCTGCGGGACATAGCAAGATGTCACCATGGTAATGTTGTCGCACACACAAGGGACAACACATGAGCACCACAACATCACGAATCAAGTAAAGAAGAGAGAAATATGAAAGAGAAATAGTAACATCTCGAACAAGGGACATAGGGGCAATTTGATATTTCAGGGTCAAAGTTGCTCATAAATATATATAAGTATAATAGTAGTATATAAATGAACTATCATCAACCCCCTACTATATCATACCATTTGAAGAATGCACGAGAAGATTAAAAATAAAAATAAAAATGGGTCAACATGGAAGGGAAGCCTAAATGGCCCCAACACTTTGCATCGTCCCTAATTGTTGAAAATCAATACACATAATAGAGGAAGAATGATGCCATAAATAGAGGAAGTTTTATGACACATAATCACTCTTGTATCCAAGCACCTATGATGGTGACAAGGGTCATCCAAGAACATATAACGCAAGTACGGGGGAACACAACAAAAAACACACATCTAATCTAAAGGTAAAGAAGAGGCTCCCCCCTAACACTCATCAACTAAGAGGTCATCGGCCTCCCAATCTAGATCATTATACAGGGAAGGTGTATGAGCCTGCAAAGCTGGAATGTCAAGGGGGGAACCCTCTGACCCTCCCGCAATAGGACCCAAGGAAGGAGGCCCCTCAAGATCTCCTCCACTCAGTCCTTGTGGGGCAAAGGTCAATGACTTCACAAAGATCGTTGAAAGGGTCAGGACCTCATCCAAGGAATTAAACATGCACTTCACTAGAGTGCCATGTGTTACCTCATCGAACGAGGGACACAATGCTCGAGATTCACTGGTAGGCTCACCAAGTGACTCGGGAGTAATGACAAACTCCAGGGATGCCGAAACTTCTTATGTCACAAGGATGACACATGCTAATGCAAAACCACCCTCTAAAGAAGGTGGACTCCTCTTTTGACCCCCATTGCTAGTAAGGCCTTCCATCTTTCGCTTCATCAGAGGGTGTGAGATCCCCATAGACAAGGTAGAAGGCACAAAGGAGGAGAAAATCATGGCAGACACCACCAAGGTGTTCGGCATATCCATGGGCTTTGAAAATGGAGAAATGTCTAGGAGAGACATTAGGAGAGGCGACTCAACTGAAAGATCAATAAACACCTACACCTTTTTAGGGTTAGGGGAATTTACGCTCGCAACAAGAGCTAGAAGCAGCACCAAGGCTGACTGAACTAAAGCAAAGGGGATGGGAGAGGATGCAATAGTAGGCCCTAAGACAAGAGCAGTCAACTCCCCTTCCTTCCTCTACAAAGCAGCCTACTTAGCGGCCAGATCCTTTCATTGATGCTTGCACTCACATGCAAGGTGATTCCTGCGACTCTGGGAGCTAGAGGCCAAAAGCTGAGATGGAATAGAAGGCTCTTTCTCAGCCATCAGAGTGTCCATCATGGTTTTTTCTGACGAAGGGAGAGACTCCTAGATGGGAGCAGGAGGGAGAGGCAGAGTAGAGATTGGAGCAACAGCGGGGGAATTTGGCTCTAACACCTTGGCGGCAAGCCTCTTCCCATTCACTTCCTTGGAGGCAGGAGCAGTAGGAGGCCATGAAGGTCGAGATATAGAGGACTCGCCCTGGGGAGCCTTCCCTTTACCATACCGAATGGGCCTAGGCACCATGGGTAGAACGGGAAGTTCAAATGTAGGATGCTTGGGATTTCGCCAAGCAGGCACCATAGGATTCTCTAGCAAGCACCTAGGAACAAAATATGATGACGCAATAGTAGGGTGAGAGGAAGCGACACGCTAGACAACAAAAGAGGAGGAAGAGGAACCTCAAGAGCACTTCTCTTCTTCCCTTCTCCGGGCCATGGTGGCATCATTGTCAACTTTCAAGTAAGCTCTATGTGAGACAACATAGGGAGATGGAGGGTATCTCACCTTAGACGTTAAGTGCCCCTTCTTGTACTTCACGTAGGTTCGATACAAGAGGTTCATTCTATGAGGAAGCAGACCAACAAGTGCAAGCCAAAAGTGATCCAGTGAATAGCTACCACACGCAACCAACGATTTATAGCTGATGTCATGGATTACATGCACTGTAACCTCATGGATAAATTTCAAACACTTATGTACAACCAAGGGAATTGCATTCATAGCGACCAACTAGGGGATACCTAGTTTCACCCTAAAGAGTTCAGACCTCGGGATTATGTCAAAAATCAAGTTTATTGATTTAGGTCCAATGAGGACCGACAAGGTGAGGAAACCAAAGGGAGGTACAGAAAAGTTTGTTGTGTGTATGGATGGTACTCTCAAATGTGTCATAGCCATCTTTATGTAGGAAGTTAATCAACATAATCTCCTTAGTAATGACATTCACCTGACATGTTGGGTCAACAAGAACACCTATTACAATGTTTTTCGTTGATTCACGCGAGGATGTATAGAGGACATGGCTCTCCATTATAACTCATTAGCAGGTCCTACGAGGTGAAAGTTATGCTAGGAGAACTACTCACAGGTTATGCGGATGGGATGGGAATGTGCAAAAAGGAAGTCATTGTGTATACTAGATGAGACTTTCACTAAGCCCCCAAAGGTTTCAGAATTAGACAGTGACCCAATTAAGGCTTTGTTCTACAACACTTATGAAACCTTCCAACTATGCCACTAGGCATCGTAGGTCAGGATACAAGGCTAAATGCCTTGCAACACTCACACCCACAACAATCCTACGATACGAGGAAATGAACTTTTAGCACTACTAAATGGAACCAAAATGGTTCACGTCAGGTTCACCAAAAATGTAAGGTACGGGGGACCAACCAGACCAAGGCTCCAGGTCATAGAGAGTTGAGAGCAAAAGGCTGCCCTACCTTACCTCAAGCTAGGTGGGTGTCTAGGTCAAGGATAGAGAATTAAGAACACTCTCAAGTTCTTTTGTCACTCTACTTATCTGAAAACTTGAACGGGACTAGACGATCCAGTTTCTGGAATCCGAACTGCACCTCAGACAACTCCCTATGCAAGGATGACAGTGCGGGTCAAGGATGACAACACAATGCACTAGCATCTCTTTGGTGCACTAGCATCCATACAACCAAAAAGTGTGAAATACAGCGTGGAAACCAAAAACCCTACTGACAACCTAGTAAATGATGTTTAATGAACTAAACAGAATAATAGAGTACGATAAATGACTATAAAGATGGTTAAGAAGGTGGATGAAAACTAAGGTGACAAAGTGCAACTCACTGAAGGTCCAACTCACCAGCAAGCTCCACATACGCGTACACCTGCACACAAGAGGAAAAAATGTTGGGTTGTATAGGGGTTTTCCTCAGTCAAACCCCCGCTTTGGTGTTTCCACGTCCACGGACAACCAAGAAAGCCATGAAGTAGAAAATACAATAAAAAGAACAAAGGAAAGCAACCGAACAGTAACAAAGGCATTATGCTATGTTAATCAACAAGCAATATCACCTTCCCAATCAAGGTGCTCTCAAGCACATAGAGGAGGTTGCAAACTTAGTAAGGTTTACGTTTCCGCAACAACGAAGTAGTCCCTCGGGACACCAAGCCACAACTCCAATGGTCACAAATGTGCAACAAGATGGATGTAATTGCTCAATAAAAATGTTGTGAAAGTGCTAAGAGAATGAATTTGAATGCTCAAGAGTTCAAGAATTGCTAAAGAGATGCTAAAGAGATGGATTGAATGAGAAAAATAGGCATTTCAAGATCAAAATGAGAGGGAAAGAGTCATTTTCGAGCCATCTGGTCGACATAGAGGTGTTACACTTCATGCCCAATGGAGAACATAACATTCCTATGGACTCTAGGGGCAAGAATCTGTCAGGGACGACAGCGTGCCGCGCAGACATCTACGCACTATGCTCGCATTTCTGACAAAAAATCCCTCACCGACACAAAGGACAAAGGCCAAGTGGATGTGAGGCATATGGGTGATGTGGAATTTCGTATTCGAGTTTGATTTTCTAAGGTGGAGGGATGCAAAAGGGGAATTTACACAAGGGGTGCAAATTCACTCCTATACAGTCTTGATATTTAAAGATATTTTTTATCATTAATTCACATCCAATTATCATTTGAAATTATAAAGCATTAAGAAGCATCAATAGGAATATTTTGACTTGGTCTACTAAAAAGAACAACACTTGCACTAGAATTCAAATCCTAGATCACTTGCATAGTTTCTTATTATCTACCAACACAAGGTCATAAAATTGGTTATTCACGGGGTGAACAAAGAAGAATGTACTTCATAGTATTTTTTGGATTTGATTGTGGACAAAGAAGAATGTGTTATGCAATCATGGAAAGAGGGTCCCATAAAGGACTATCCAACCATGCAACCTTAACATAGAAACACATGCATATTCACATATGCATTCTATGCATATTAGTAATACTCAGAACATATTCTCATGAAAATCAAATTGGTTCAACGCATAAATAATCAACAATCAAAATTACATCATCAATATTAATTGCAATGGGCTTACAAAATGTTAAGCCTCAACCATTTAATGATAAATTATAGAGTTTGAAAGATATTGCAATATAATGCTCCAACTTGACTCTCATCTCAAAAATTTGATTTAACTACCTTTAAATATTACAAGTGATGTTAATATAGCATCTTATAGCCTTAATAATGATCTTATTTATCCACAATGTGGTGCAAAACTCAACGCCTTGCAAAATATGTAGTTGGCCAAACATATAGGAAGAACCTTCTAGAATGAGTACAATAATGATGGATCAATGTATCTCAATGTAGTCCTCACCACAAGATCTCATTGGCCCAATGTACCTTATAATGTGTTACTTAGTTGTCATGAGCTTTGATAAGTTGACATAAACCTCAAAAAATGAATTTGAATGTTAATCAATCATTCTACTAAGCCCAATGAAGGATAAGAAACTAATATATGCTTTTGTGGTGATCAAAATCTATTGAGTTTTGGATATGTCATTGAAGGATCCATGATGAACATTTATTTCTAATGACAAGGTAAATATATGTAATTGTGATGAAATGTTATAGGATTTGTGTTGGCCGGTTGATGTCTAGAATGCTACTAAAAACTACAAAAAAATGAACAAATAAAATAACATATATTTTAGATGACAAATAATTACTCTTACACCCTAGGATGCTCCTCAATCAATGTGAACCCTTGCAATTCAATAATTCCCTAAGGTATATTTAAAGATTACCAATCCTTTAGCACCATTAGATAACATAGGTTTGAATGAATCAAATAATTAAAGTATGCATTTTACCAAATCAAATCTATGTAGTGTGGAATAATCTAAAGTCATTGGATCAACCCATAGAGAGATCCAAATCTACACTAATTTTCAAACAATTAGCATATCAAGGAAACCAATTTTTTGTACCTAGGTGATTGAAAATTACATATTTTATAATTCTCTTTGTCACATTTTTTACTCATTTTAGTTGTCTTGTCATGTGTATTTTGATCACCTTTTTGACCCTTTGTCGTTATTCCTAGTCATGTCTCGTAGATCCCTTTCATGTATTTTCTATTTTTATTAATTAATATTTTTCTTGGGTCATAAGTCCAAGGTGTTGACCCCTTTCATAACCCCTCACTCCCTTCACCTTGCCACCTTTTTATTCCCTAATCAAACTATTTGATGAGATCCTTGTTGGGAGCAAAAGATAAACTACTACAATATAAAAAGCTAAAATTAAGTATGATTATTGTTGAAACACTATTCAATTAATTATGTTTAATTGTAGAATACCATCAATAGATTAAAGAATTGAAATCAACAAACCATATGAGAACAACACATTACACAATATTTACATGGAGAAACCCTTGTGGGAAAAACTTCACCAATAAGAGAGGTCAAGTATGTATTATCTTCTTCAAACAAAATTAAAAAGCAATACACTTCTTTCTTGGGATCAAGGTGTCTCAATCTTAGAGTCCTAACATGTTTAATTTAATGTATTATTGTATTTATTTGTATTATTTAATTGCCTATATTGTCATGTCATAAATTGGGACCCACCGGCTGGGTGGCATCCCCATTGGAGGTGATTGGATGACACATCATCATCCCAAGTGGAGATAGGCGTCCCACTTTGGAATCTTTCACTTATGATAGATTCTATGATGCATCATAAGGAATCTTTGTGCATGGAGAAATTTAGCGCCCAAGTTGGGTTATGACAGGCTATAAGAGAATCGAATATTTTGGTCATTTATGATGGATTCTATGACAGATATTATTGCAAATTTTATGGCAGATTTATTACTGATTTTATAATATTTATAAGGCATCTATCATAGGCTTTTATTAGCATATTTTGGGTGCCCAAGCTTGAGCAAGGAATATTTGCATGTTATGACAATTGTAAGGGGTGTAAGGGAATATTGTACAAGTGTCCAAATGCATGTGTATGGTGTGGGATATTGTGCCATGTGGATTTGGACACCCATCCTCTTCTAGATTCTTCTTCTAGCTTGTACCTCTTTATATATTATATGCCTTGCATTATAGAATGCATAGTTTGTTTGCAAGTAACAAAGTGTTGTCAGATTCACTCTAGAATAGACATTTGTTTTGAAACACTTGTTGAAGAAGCTTTGTACTTGGAGTTGCATTATATTCACTATTTGATATAATACATAAGTACTATGCTTTTGGAGGGTATGGTTTTCTACCCAAAAGGATTTTCCCCATGTATATTTGGTGTTTGTTGTTTATGTGTACTTGTTGTCTTATCTCATTCTCTCTATGTGTTTCTCCTTTTTGTAATTGTATAAGGTGTTGTTAGAAAAAAATTGTAACTCTCCCTACTTATATTAGTGTAGGAAGTTGTTTTTGCTCACCCGACTTCCTTTCATTCTTCACTCTTTATTTGTCTTTAATTTGACAACACCTATGAAAAATGTGAACTCTCAATGAAAATAACCAAAATAGGATATCGTACTGCCATCACAAGGCTCCAATTTTTAGGAATCTTAGAAGAATAATACCACTAGATTTTCAAAAATAAGATATGCACAAACCATGCTAAAACATAGTGCCCAAAATCCCCTTGCAAAAACCAAACTTCCCATTCCTTTGAATTCCCCCTGAGATGTGTAAATTCATGTATTTTAGCATCCCAAGATACACCTTTTCCCTTCTTTCTAAGAGCACAACTTGGAGAATCCAATAATTGCTGATATGGAATACAAAAAGTCATCTTGGCCTCCTTTGCAAGTTCCCAACTTGAGGAGATAATTAATTTATTCAAAAGTAATTAACCTTTATTGTCGATGGAGCCCTTTCATCCCTTATGAATCTATTTACAAACTATAGTGGAAATGTTATTACAATGTATTTTCCCATTGACACCCTAGGTTCCTAAAGACACCTTCAAAAGGTGTTGTAACAAATTTAATCACATGGGATATTGTAATAGATTTTTTGATTATATGGGAAAAATAGTTTTTGAAGGGACCCAAAACCCTTTACATCAAGTTGCATCAAAATGTTGCTAAGCAAAAAAAAGATCAACCAAGGCACTGGCACCAACCAATAGCCAACAAATGGCAAAAAAAAAGTGAAATAGAAAAGTTTTAATAGACCAAACACAAGAGAGGGTGATCCCACAATAGTGGTTTACACTTTTTGGCCAAACTTGACATTGAACTAATTTTTTTTAACTAAATCTTCACTTTCGGGCACCTATAACTGCTAAACCATGAGGAATTTGAAGATGATGCAAACTAGTGATTTGTGACATTTTTCTGTAGATTCTAAATATAGATTCATCCCTTATGAATCTATTTACAAACTATAGGGGAAATATTATTACAATTTATTTTCCCATCGACACCCTAGGTTCCTGAAGGCACCTTCAGAAGGTTTTGTAACAAATTTAATCACGTGGGATATTGTAATAAATATTTTGATTATATGGGAAAATTAGGTTTTGAAGGGACCTGAAACCCTATACATCAAGTTACATCAAAAATTTTCTAAGAAAAGAAAAGATCAACTAAGGCACTAGCACCAATCAACACCAACAAATAGTAGAAAAACAACGGAACAAAAAAGTTATAATAGACCAAACACAAGAGAACTACTTCAGATTTTTCAGAGTATTGGCCACCTCAATCTCTTGATTATAGTGCAAGTTAACCATATCCATCATTTCCTATTTTTCTTCTTCAAAATATTTCCTCAGACTACCCCTCATTCTAGTGCATGGGACTTTAGCCTCCTCTTTGGCATTCTTCTTGCCTTTCCCCTTGGAAGTTTGATCATTATCATACATCTTAGCGAAATGCATTGGATCCTCTCACAATTGGTTGATTTTGTCAAGGAGTACCTTGAGACAATTTGCATTGTCTTTGATAAACATATGGCCAATCTATAGGAGCTTTTTGAAATCCTCTGTTAGTTCCATTGATATTTCCCTCCAAGTCACAAAGGTGGCTTTCACACTCAGCTTTGAAATTAGAAAAAAAACATTCCAGATCCACCATCCTCTGAATGAGCAAATTTGGGGATGGCCCTTTTGGCTGATAAAGACAAATTCTCCTTCAAGCCTCTAATTTTAATGTTCACCTTGTTAAACTCCTTCATCATCCATTTGGAAAGTTTGAATGTGCAAGTGGCACCAACTTTGGCCATGTCTAGCATCTCGAACATAGAAGTGTTATCATCATCAAGATAGGAGAAATCCTTAGAAAGAGGATTAATATTTGAAATTTTAGGATTGTTTAGGGTCAAGTTCTTGCCCATAGCCTCCCTTACACCCTTCTCTACCAAAGCATCCTCAATGACCTTATCACCATCATCGTTGACAACATGAGGTGGAGTTTTTTGAGCAAGAGAATCTTCCATAATTACAGCATTGTCTGTCATGTCCTTCACCTATTTCATTCTTCTTGCTCACCCATTCCGCATTCTTTAAACTCTGACCTATGCACCTTAGCTAGCCTCTTAGAAACCCTCTGACGAAGCCCCAAATTTGTATAGTCTTCCAACTAAACCGAATGCTCTTCCTCACCCTTCCCAAAATTTTCAAAATTCAGACCATGCAACATAGCCTTATTTTTAGTTTCCCATTGTTGGAGCCTAACCTTTTTCTATGCAGAGTCATCCTCACCAAACAAAGACCCACCAGAATTTGTTCCATGAATGACTAGTTTCTTGGTGGGACCCTTCTTTTTTAGAGTCCCCTTCTTCCTCTTTTTAGAGTGAGAGTCAACAGGGGATGGGGAGACCACAATAGTGTTATCTTCGTCCACCTTCCACCCATCATCCACATCATCATCAGTATCTGAACCAAAAGAAAAGGAATCATCATTAATGGTCTTCTCTTTTCCCTTGACAGACTTAGCCAGAGTGTTAGCTCTCACATGCTCCATGAGCAAAATGAGGCCTTCATGGAGCACAAAGGTCCTATGATTCTTGAGGTGGACATAGATCGAAAACCTCCAACAAGGAGAGAAGAAAAAATAGAAATGAAACATGCAAACCATGTCTAAAATGATTGAACAGTGTGAAATGATTCCCTAAGATAACAAAAAACTGACCATCGAGGGTTACATACCTCATAGTTACTTTTGCAACATCGAACCAAATATGCTTAAGATAAAGATGGTCATAACCCCAAAATGAAAGTTTCACTAGGTCATCCTTCTCATTGCCCTTAAAGAATTGATTCATTACATCTTCATTTCTTTTCCTCTCTTTTTGTAGAATTTTTTCCCCTCTGTCGATGTTGATGCCAAAAATTGGCAAGGTAACAACCTTTATGGGAAACTCAGTTAATGGGGGGACCAATTGCGCTAAACTGAGTGACCTCTAGGTTTTTAAAGAAGTTGGATTCTTCTATATTTGGGGTTTGGAATGGGGTTTTGAATTGGAAAAGGAAGTAGATATAAAAAATAACAATCTAACTAAGGCAATGCCCCAATATTTAGATGTAAGGCATGATAAATCTATTGTTTGGATGTGATTTAAGGGCCCGTTCAACAATCTACTATGTCCCAAAATAACATAAATCAAAGATGGAAACCTGAATAATTCATTCAATGACATAAAATAATTCTCACGCACATTTATTGAAAAGAAGTCAATGACATGATCTGAACTAGCAAACTTGTAATTAAATTATAGAAGTTCTACAAATAAATAATCCAGGACAACAATGGCATAGTATAATGTTTTATCAAATAGCTTAAGAAAACAAAAAGGCCAAACAATGGCACATTCTGAGAGTCTTATACAATAATCTAAAAGTAATACAAAGGCCTAGTGTATTTTCCCTAATTTTTTGTATCTTCTAAACTCATTTTCAGAAGGAAGAAGCAATATATATAGATAAAAATCCCACCGCCTAGTGGGCCAGTAACATAAAAGATCTCGTATCACGAGCAATGATGCCTGCAACAATGATATCCTTTGGTTGTTGTAACAAAAAATATTCGGGCCATGGAACGTAGTCGCTTCTCGAACAAATGCATCCCCTCTGAATGATGGCAGTGGTCCCAACAAACTCCCGTGCAGACATGTGTCATTCACCCATGGAGGAAGTTTAGAATACATGGCATGCTGGAAGGGCTCACTGCTTGCTATTGCCTTCCCTTCGATGAAGTCCCCGTGAAAGAGACATGTGGCCATAGGTCAGGGCTCATTCATTGATTCCTCCTCCTTGCATTGAAAAATTATGCAGTGAAGACATGTGGAGCAGTCTTTAACATCGACGTCGACTGTGGGGTCCACCAAAAAGTGTACGCAGATGAAAGCTATGTGGCACGTGGATGGGGCCTGATTTGAAAAGTGAAGGGAAGCAGCCCTTAAGTGCTCGCGGTGACAACACATGGAAGAAAGGTGGAAGTCGATAGGAGAGTGAAGGAAGGCTTCCCTATGGTGAGCGCTTGGATAAAACGTGGCAGCAGTGGATGAAGTTCAAAATGATGAGGCATGGGCCAGTACTTAGCAAAAAACAAAAAACCACCTGGTGGGAGCTCGAGGAATTTAACATTCATAGCTTTTGGTGACTACTAGGGGTGTTTCTCCTTTGGAATGAGGAACCCAAAAAAATTTATGGCTTGCAGATCAAAGTCTCATCCATTGGGCGACAGAGTTAAAGCTTAGAGAGAGAGGCCTGCAAAGGTAGCCAGTCAACCTCAGATGGTGTCAATATGTCATGCATATTCTCTTGCGCTTCGCTTAGATTGATCATTTCTTTGTAAGGAAACGTTGCGAATATATTGGCCTCAGACTCAAGCTGGAAGAGTAGCCACACTATCAGGTGAGTGACTCCCTCAATATCTTCTACAGTAGGAGGTTGACGGAAACTCTGGAAAGCGGATATGTCATGCCGCTTATCTCCTATCTTTGTCGCAATCTGCTCCGCAATAGTCACTAAGTCATCGGAAAGAAACAAGGAGGGTAGGCCCATCTTGGTTAGCTGGGAGAACCTAGTTCGCATGTTATTCATGGTTTGGTCCAGTTTGGCAGCGCACTTGCTAGCATGGAGGATGGCCGCGCAATAATGGATAAACCTGTTTGCTATTTTGGAAGCGACCTTCCGATCCCCAATTCCTGTGTTTTCTAAGTCCTCATCTGAGACCATGTATAGCTTATCTAGAAATTTTTTTTCCTTGGGAACCTTCTTCACGATTATTTGCAGGAATTGCTCAATTGCTAAACAAACTTCCCTGCCCAAACTTGTCGCCTCTGCCATAAATTGGACCGTCAGCTGAAGTGTCAAGCAGAAGGCCTTGACCTTATCCCAGTATGGAACATATAGTTTTTGGGCCATCGAAAGGAGATCTAGTTGGGCAACAGGGGGTTGGGGAGCATTCTTTAGAAGGGAAATCTCCACATCCCTTGAACTGACATCTTGTGTCAATTTCGCAACCCTTTTGTTTGCAGTCGCAAGTTGTTCTGATAAAGCCCTCCATTTGGTGAACCATTTTTCCTTAGCCCAGTTTTTGTTTGTTGATTATGTCTCAAGGGAAAGCTTCATCTCTTGGAGTTCCTTCTCCAATTGGGCCTTTCGGTTCTCAAAATTTGCATCCTTCTATTGCATTTTTTGCTCCAATTGAGTGCACTGACATTCAAACTCCTCACTTTTTGTTGCATCCCCTACTCCGCCAGAGCCAACTAGTTTTGATATTCTTGGTTTTTCTGCCCCACCTTGGCGACTAGGTTGGGGTCAAAGGATTGGAACTTTGCAAGTTCCTCCTAGAGCTTAGTCTACTCTATTTGTGCTTTCTTTGATAAGCGCGTGAATTATGCTTCTATTTCCTTATCCTTCGCTAGCAAGACCTAAATCCTATCCTTTACAAGTTTCAGCTCCTCCTCCCTTTTCTTCAGCTGGCGACCGGACTTGAGGAAGTTGGTGGTCACCACCCGCTGTGTTTCTACCATGAGCTCAACTTTGTCCTGCGACCGAGCTATGCTTAGATTGAGTCCCATGGAAAACATGTTGTAATCATCGGGATGCATTTCCCCCTGTAGTTTGATGATGGTCGGGTACATGGTTACAAAGTGCAGCGATTGTTGGGCCTCATTAAAGATAGTTTGTACCTTTGGCTCCACTGGTTTCTTGGCATCCTTGGCCTTTTGCTTCTACATTTTGATAGCCTATGCTTCCTTTGTTTTATTTCCTTGCACCATAAATTGGGTTGGTGATTGAACTAGCCCGCCTGTGAAAGGTGCACTGGGAGGTAGGGCGAAAGGGAACATGAGGGTAGTGGTTCTAGATGTTTTCTTCTTCGAAAGATTGACTGTCTGTGGAGAGAAAGAAGGAATATGCCAAAACCCAGTTTGTGAACCAGGGGGAGAACTCATTAGGTGTTGTGGTAGTAGAGGGGTCATGGCAGACTCCACCTGTTGGGTGGACTGAGTTGGGCTTAATATAGTAGTAGCAGGAGGGGTATCAATGGCGGTCGTAGATGCAAAAAGAGAGGCAATAGTGGATGCGGATTGGGAAGCAGTGAAAGGTGAAAGGGAATGCAGAGGAGTAAAGGTAAATGACCTCACTTAGAAGAATTGGGAGAAACCTCCAGAAACCTCCAGTGACCGTTGCAACAAAAGTGGAAAAAGAAGGGCCAACACTTGAAGTGATGGGTAATGTAGAGACATCAGGGGACACAAAATATTGTGAAGTAAGAGAAGAGGGAGAAAAAATTACCTGTTGTCTGGATGATTTCAGTTCTTGGCTCACCACGACCTCCTGGCTTGCTGCAGGCTCTTGCGAACTCTCTCCAGAAACTAATTTTGTACATTGTTGTTTGATGGGCAGGGAATCATCCACCTCCATTGCCTCTAATTGTTGTTGTGAGGTTTTCCTAGTTCTTTTTGTAGTTCAGGTGTGAGTCATCGAGACCCTCACACATGATATGTTCACCCACACATTTGAAGAGACCTTGATAGCTGGATTGGAGTTGTTTGTGCTTCTACTTCCTTCTCCTTTCCCTTCTCGGTATCTGCTTCGAACTCCTCTGGGTCAATATCTTCATCATCACTCACGTCGAAATCAATATGCATGTCATTTCACAATTTATCAAATCTATCATCAGTCTCCACGCTCTAATAAGGGGCATCAAGGCATTGGATTTCTTATCAGTAAATCCATAAATCCTTAATTTTTTCCTCGCTCTAGTTTTCTTTTCTTGAAAACTCATTACAAAGAGTGGCCCCGATGCGAAGCTTCTCAATATACTTTGTTTAAGGGAAGTAGCACTTAAGCCATGGCAGCCTACTATCCTCAGTTGGAATATGAGCTAAATCAACCAATAACTCATCCTCATCCTTCAGTGGTTTCTGTTGCTTCTCCCAGTAAGGCCGGGGGTTGTGCATTACCTTGACATGTTCATTTGGAAAGTCATTATCAAGGTTGTAATTCCATTTGTCACAAATCCATACCAGCCCCAGATGAGCCAACTTTTCCTCTAGCAACTTATGCATCTTCTTCTTGGCCATAACCATTGTTTTGAAGCTCAACGAGCAGACGAAAAATCCTTTCTTCTTGGTTGGTTCTCCACAAAAAGTGTAATCAATAATTGATACTTGATGAAACATTTTGAGGGCCAACACCTAATTTGTGAGACATGTCGGAAGCCGAAATGGTTCCCTAGTGAAGCCGCGTATCTAAATGAATGTGAAATCTTCTCTGAGAAACCAGTCCCATTTCAAAGTGAAATTCTGTATATACTCCGTCTAGGCTATGGTGAGCCAGTAAAGACCATCATCCTCACTCAAATCTTGCAGAATCGGAGTCAAGAAATAATTTTAAAATGCATAATAATCATAAGTTGAGGAGAGGAGAGGAGTCCATACAAAAACTGGCCTTCTTCCCTTTTCATCAAAAATAGCCAACCCCACATGTTTTTTGAAGAAATCAGGGTTCTGATGCAAAAACATATGGGCAAGGAAGGAAGGAAACCTGAACCTCTTATGCATTTTGTAGTCCCTTATTTGCCTTAGCATTTCCTCAGCGATGAATTGTGCGAAGTCATATCAGAAAAAAGGAATGTTGCCTATGCAACTAAAACCCCAGACCTAATTGAAACTCTTGAACATACCTGTTAGTGTCCAGGCCACAAAAAAATGCCATCATTGATAAGGCTTCCTGCATGTCCGTGGGGAAGGAATTGTGCACTACCAAAATCTTTGGTGGCTTTTCTGATCTTCCCTAGGCCTTTGAGTTTCTTTATTATAAAAATCCAGAGCCAATTTTTTGGTTCTCCATATTTCCTCCCCCTTTGCTGGATTGAATGGCTCTATCGTTTTCACTCTGGAGCTTTGGTCAAGGATGCATAGCATGTTCTAGATAGCTTTTGGGCAGATATTAATTTTCAACTCCCGACCCTCGATGGTGTTGGTGGCTGGGTTAAAATGTTTAATGGCCTCGTCGACTAGTTCTGAGCAATAGTGCACAAATGAGACCATATACTGTGGAAGCTCGCTGAACCATATCTTCTACACCAAATAATCTAGGTCGCTAATGCTCTTCATCCTTTTGTAGGCTGCCTCCCTAAGATTCTTAGGGTTCTTTACAAAAATGGGGTCATGGATGTTATCCCATTCCTCCTTGATTAGGCTTTCGTCTCTGTGGGTTTTTTGCTTGTCTAGGGCGCGCGTGTTTACCCACTCTAGCTTCTCTAGTATCCTAGGTGAAGCATAAGAGACATCTTCAAAGACATAGGTGGCTGGTATTGCACGCATGGCATCAAACCAACTTTGTGTTGCCTCTCCTTGCATTTTTGTTTGAGAATTTTTTGTCATTTTCCTTTTGTTGTAGATTTCTGCTATGCTCAAAAATTTTGCACTTCACTTCGGCTCTGTCTGCGCTCAACACTCTTGCTCTAGGTAGCGTTCTCAAAATGTTTTCACAATGTTAGCTTCTTGCATGCAATACTTATTTATTTCTTTCTTGTGGTATCCAACAACACTCACCTTTTAGCATTAAATTCGGCATGTACCGCCAGTTATTTGCTTGTGCGAAATGAATTTCTTGCCATTTTGAAATGACAAGAATTCATAATGACATTTGGTAATGATGTCCTATGGCGTGATTTTCTTGGAACTTGAGTCAACAATTTGAAGGAAGCTTAGGCTTTTGCACGCTTTGGCAATTAATATCCCAAAAGGAATGATTAATCCCAAATATGCAATAAGTACATGAAAAGATACGAGGCCTGCTTTGGAGGTTAAAAAATGCTTGCAACACAACACCTCAGCATTTGGCCATGCAGACTACCGCCAATGACTGCCACCAACTTATGCTAATTAATTAGTTATTATTTATCTTGCATGCAACAAACCGTACCTAGCAGACGCAATTGGGTGGGAAATTCGAGCAATCCCTAGTATGATTTTCAAGTTGGTACTTGATTAGCATCATGCTAATTATGGCATGTGAATTACCATGTATATCCTGGCTATTTCTATAAATAGGCGCTTAGGCAATAGCAAAACCACACTTAGAAATTTGAGCAGAATTGGTAATAGGTAGTTGGTTTAGAATTTAGTGTTAGGAAGCTGAGTAGAATTTACATAGAGCTAGACTTAGATAGTCGCATAGAGCTTGCTACCATGAATACCCCTATTAGGTTAGTTTGCAATAAATCCTAGACAACATTCTTAGGGGAAATCTCAAATAGGCATCTTAAAAGAATGACCAAGAATAAACATTCATTGGCCATTGTAGCGATGAAGTGGGTTCTGAGGAGGGATTGTATTGAATATGAAGACAAGTACAAAGTTAATAGTGATGTATGCTCTCACTTCGTTGCTTCTATGCTTAACATCTAGGATCCCAAGCCGTTGATTCTTCACATGTCCTTGAAGTATTTTTGAAGAAGTACCTAGGTGGCCTCAGAGAGGTGGTGGCGAATGTTGTGTTTGGTCAGGGCCTGCCAACGACGAGCGACCTTAGAAATTACATTAAAGAAGACGCAATAGTGCCATGGGTACCATTCCTAAGTGGGTTCCTCATCCAATCACACAAAGAGCATTGTCAAAGGGTAACTCGTGCTTGCCACTTCCTGTTTCACTACTACAATGTGGCGCCCTTCTACAACATTGATTGGTACAATGACTTCAGGAACTTGGTGTTCCCTCTGCCACTTGCCATTGCTCCTGCGAATGTTGTTGTTGTTGGTCTTGCTGTTGTTCCTACTGATGACATTATTCCAAACACTGTTGTTAATGCCTCTATTTCCCCTGCTCGTGACTAAAATTTTAATGCCTTAAGAAACCATCTTTTTGTTAATACGTTTTGTATATACGCCTGAAAAAAGGCTTACCACACATATATATGAAGAAACCACAAAATATATATAGATATACTCTAAAAGTGTGGCCTGAAGGCCATTTTGACAATGTACTTATCGAAGTATATAAATATAATGAAAATACAACTTATATTAACATTATGTCTTCTTTTCCTTTTGATTTTGCAATGTGGATTCTCTTTTCTTTTTTTGCATATATGTGTTCATTTCAATTTTGCATATGGGTGTCATATTTCTCTGCTTCTTGAGTTGCAAGTTAGTTCTCTCTACCCTTTGCAATAATGGGTTTCATTTGTTTCCTGCTTCCTTGCACTATAGAATTTAATTATTGAAAGATTAGCTGACAAACACGAAAGGAAAAATAATTACACTATTCACATATTTACACCGGCAGGATAATATCGAAGCTTAATTAAATAATTTTAGGTGAATTTGGATAACCGAAATACCCAATGCTTCTTGCTCCATATTTTCCAATTCGAATGCATTGTGTTGCTTGCATTGAATTATTTTGAAAGGGCCTTCCCAAAGGTTGTCAAACTTTCCATGTTGGCTTGGCTTTGTAGCTCTTTCATTGAATTTTAACACTAGGTCCCCACACTTTAGACCCTAGTCAGAGGCTTTTTCGTCGAACCATCTCTTAACCACCTGTTGTTGGTTGGACATGGCTATCAAGGCCTTCCCCCTCTTTTCCTGCACTTCCATCAACTTGACCAATTGAACCTCCATGGCGTCATTTTGTTCTACCTCGAGATATTTGAGCAATTGTAGCACCAAAATCTCCATAGAGATAGGCAATAGCCCTTCCTTCCCATACAATAGCTTGTATAATGAAGTCTTGAGGACTTTCTTGGGAGTTATGCGGTCCGCCCACAGCGCTGCTCGAAGGTTCTTATGCCATTCTCTTTGGTGTTTTGACCTGATTCTTTTGATGAGTTAGACTAATTTTTTGTTAGTCAACTCAGCTAGGCCATTCCCTTGTGGGTAGTAATTTGATGGCGTTTCAATAATATGGCATGCATGAGTGCAAATTAACATATCTTGGAGTCTAGGAAATCATTGGCATTGTTAGAGATGGTGGTTTTGGGCAGGCCGAATCTCGACACTAGTTCTTCGAGGAAGTTCATAGTCTCTGCCTCCATCACATTCTTGAGCAGCATGGTCTCGGTCCATCTAGTGAAGTAGTCTATTGCCATTGGAATCCACCTGTTTCTGACGCTAGAGGTTGGATTGATCATTCCAATGAAATCAATTCCCCATTGCGCAAATGGCTCATCAACCACTATCAGATTGAGAGGCATCGGATAATTTTTTCTTCTTCCTGCGAAGAATTGGCATTCCTTGTAGGCTTTTACCAAGGAGTATGAGTCATTGAATAGCATAGGATAGAAGTACCCAGCACACATGGTTTTGATGGTGGTGGTTTTCACAAAAAAGTGTCCACCCACGAGACTATTGTGGAAAGTGTCAAGAATTCTTTTTGCTTGCTCTATGGTGACACACTGCAATAGAACGCTATTGAAGTTCCTTTTGAAAAGGATCCATTCGATAAGCACATATCCATTGTTCTGCAATCGGTAGAATGTTTTCCTTTAAGAAGGAAGGCCTGATGAGTATTGTCCTGTGTGCATGAACCTTACTTTGTCCACCAGCCAACAGCCTTCGGACTCAGACTCATTTGTTAGAACCAGCTCTGATTGCTCTTCTTCAACCACTATTTCCTCGTCGTGTGCTAGATATTCGCGTAGTCCTCTTCCTTTGACGGTATTTGTAGGATTGACCTCAATGTCGTATTCAAGGATCTTAGTGATCCAATCAACCCTCTTTTTGATGATTTCTCCTTCCATTATGTATTCACGTACACTAGAATGTGTGACATAAAAAATCACCTTATTGCAAGATATTAGGTGTCAGAACTTCTTGAGTCCCTTTACTATTGCAAACACTTGCCTTTTGACAAAGTTATAGTTTGTCTCATATTCCTTTAAGGTCTAGGAGTGAAATGCAATCAAATGTTCTCCCTTTCCTTCATCATCCTTTTGAGTTAAGACAGTAGCAATACTTGACTTGCTACTGAATACATACATTATGAAGTCCTTCGATATGTATGGATTGACCAACACAGGAGCTGAGGAAATAACATCCTTAACCTTCTCAAAGGATTCTCTAGCTTCTTTAGTCCATTTGAATAATTGATCCTTTTTCAACATAAGGGTGACTGGCCTAATTAACCTTGCAAAATCTAGAATGAATTTTCTTACAAAATTTACCTTCCCTAGAAAAGATTGGACTCCTTTCTTGTTGACTGGTAGGGGAAGCTCTCTAATTGCTTTCACCCACTCAGGATCAATTGGAATTCCTTCTTTGGACACTACATGTCCCAATAGCTTGCCTTGCGGTACTTCGAAGACACATTTTTTCAGGTTCAGGGATACCCCGAACTCCTGACATTTTTTGAAAACCATCTCAAGGTGATCAAAGTGATCATCCTTATGTTCAGAGAATATAGTCAAATCATCCAAATAGATCAGGATAATCTTGGTGATCAATTTGCTGAAAGCGATATCCATTGCCTGCTGGAAAGTGGTTCTCGCATTTGAGAGGCCAAAGGGAATTTTAGCATATGTGAACGTTCCCCACTTGGTAGTGAACATTGTTTTGTGTCGTTCCTCCTCTTTGACCTAGATCTGATTGTAACCGGAGAAGCCATCCAACAAAGAAAACATTTCCAATCCTACCACTATTTGCAAGATTGACTCCATGGAAGGCAACAGGTAGTGATCCTTTAGGGATGCTTTGTTCAGGTCCTGAAAGTCAACACATAGGAGGATATCTTCGTTCTTCTTTCATACTAGGACCAGGTTGGATACCCACATGCTGTGCTTGATCGAGAAGATGATCTAAGGCTGAATTAGCTTTGTCAGCTCTTACGCCATCAAGGCTTTGATCTTCAGATTCACTGGCCTCTATTTTTAGCGGACTGGTTTTGCACCTTCCGTCAGCTCTATTGTATGCTGGATGATGTCAGAATCATATCCCTTAAGGTCATCATATGACCAGGCCACCACTCCTTCACACTTCTTATAAAATTTGATGAGCCTCTCTTTATCACAATGCAGAACATCCTTCCCGACTTTGAGCTTTCTTCCATCCCAAACCTAAAGGTCTGCATAGTTGCTTTTATCCACTACAAACTTCCTTTTGTCATTTCTTGCATCATCACAATCAAATAGGTTTTTGAGAGTGAACAGTCCCTTTGGAAGCTTGTTGGATCTTAGCTGAATGATTTGTCCATCATAGGTCTCATCAATCTTTAGTTGAAGTTGGTCAACAAACTCACCTGACTATTGGATGAATGAGGCAATGTGTTCATCACTGCCAAACACTTGCCAACTTTGATCATTATTTGGAATTGTCAGTCAGACTACCACTCGTACAAAGTGTTTGTTATCAATTAGGTCAGAGACAAGGACAAATTAAGATCTGATCGCAGCCATGCTTTCCACATCACTATTTTGTTCTCGGGGCACTGTCTGGATGTTGAAGGATTCAAAACCTTTGATCAGGTCCTAGACTCTATGTTTATAGGATCTCATGCAGACATTCTTGAGTGCAGAAATCCCTTAGACTTGGTTGACTACTAGTTTGGAATCTCCGAACACCATTAATTACTTGATGCCCATCCATTCTGCAAGGCTTAGACCTTGCACTAGGCCTTCATATTCAGCTTCATTTTTCTAACAAGCGAACTGGAAGTGGAACGACAAAAGTGTCTTTTCATTGTGTGAGGATATCAAACATATCCCAGCTCCTACGCCAACTTTGCATCTTGCTCCATCAAAGTGCAATGTCCATAGCTCTAAGGCTTGATTGTTCTTGGGTTCCTTCATGACCTTTGGAAGCTCCTAATCTTCATCATAAATGACATAGGTGCCTAACTCAGTAGCATGGTAGTTGTCAAAAGGATCAGTTTCTATATATTCGCTCAAGAGAACTTCCTCTTAATCGGTTCAATCTCCAATCACTTTTTCATCCTCTAGTAGCTCGGTACAATACATTTCCTCTTTGGTGAAAGAGGTATGGGCAGTCTCAAAGTTGATCATGGCTTCATCGACCACATGTTCTGAATGCATAGGTTCAGATATTATCTTAATTTTAGCTTTGTGCTTGGTCCTTAGGACCAAGTGTGACCAATCCAAAGAGAGATACCCACCTATTTTTGAAGTGTATTCCCAGGATAGGCAAAGGACAAACATGGGAGGAACATCTATGATCATAGTATCTTGTGGAACTGTGATGTTGGGGCAAGAGAACAAAGTCAAGGGGAGGTATTTGATGAGACATACAGTTTCAATTTTGTTCCCATCAAGTTGCATAACCCCCTTCTTTAAAGGTTCATAGCTAAGTCCTAAGGCTTCAGTTATCTGCTTGGGCATGACTGTGGTGCTAGCACTAGAGTCAATTATGGAATTATGCAGTAGTTTCTTCCCGACAATAAGAGTTAGGAAAAAAAGGTTTCAGTTTTGGCTTATCTCTAGCCTCGTTAGAGGCTTCCTTTGTGTTATTTGTGAGAACTTTGGCAGGAGGTGATAGGTCAACAACCTTTTCCTTGAGCGATTGCTCTGTTGGCTCAATGATTGGATCCTCCCGTAGAGCTTTTTGTAGTAATATCTTTTGCTTCGGAATAGCTAAGATATCCCACAAGGACACATTAGCAGAGGATTTCTCCAATTGTTCCACTACATTAAACGGTGGCAGATTTGGAAGTTTCTAATACTTAGCTCTGGTTACAACAATTTCCCTTCATGTCAGACCATGTTGTGCCACTGTAGAGGTACTGGGTGTCTAGTCAGAAGCACTTTTGGGTTGCAAACTGACTAGTTGTGGGATGACTAGTTCACCTGTGAATCTCCTCTTTGAGCGAGTGTTGTAATCAGACTACACTTGCAAGGTTTTTGATGTGGATGCATCGTTGGAAAACACCACCTCTTCTTCTTCCATCCATGAGAAGAGCATGTGATTGGGAGCAATATCAGTTTCTTGCTCCAAGGACATCCCTTGCATTTGCACGATGAGTACCGTATTTTCCATTTGCAGAGAGGAATATACATAACCTCCATGATCCGACGTTGCGCCTTGGTTGCATTGTTCTGCCACCTTTTTTTGTAGATTTCCACGTGGGCATTTTCAGGGCATATGTGTGTTGCCATAAGGGAAGCACCATGGATTGATATCTTCGGTGACATTATTTTGTTCCCCTGTCAACTCTCTGCTCAAGCTTGGGTTAACACTTTGCAGCGGAGTGGGTATTGGCACTATCTGATTAGTTGTTTGAGCCTGTGGATTTGTGTGTGAGCCTCCTTGGAATTGGTTTTGTTGGTAAGAAGACCTTCTGCCTTGATAATTTTGGTAGGTTGGCTTTAGAAGCGTAGACTGATTCCACTTGATAGTAATTATTTCATTGGCCATAACCTGCAACATCTCCTTAACATTGCTTATCTCATCCTTTGAAGAGCCGGATGTGGAAGCAACATTATGTGGTACGCCCGGATATGTGTACATGGATTGAGGAGGAGCGGGCACACTGGTAGATGGCATCCCTTGGGTGGGAATTGATATCTCAAGAAACATAGGCATGATGGGTTGAGGTGGCAACTTTTTGGCATCTATCAAATTATTCTTCGCTTTGACTGCGACGTTGTATGCACTCGGTAGAGTGATTCTGCCAAGGGACTAGATCATCATTGATATGTCGACATTGATGGATTTCAAGTAAAGCATGAATGCCAAGTTGGTCGGTGGGCAGATAGCAGCTTGAATTCTTTCCAAGTTATATGGAACCGAGTGTTGAAGTCAGTCATGGCTTCATATGGGGCCCACTTTATGATTTCCAGCTGATTATATTATGAGGACTTGTCTCCATCATTTGAGAATCTTTCATAGAAAGGGTCTCTGATTTGATCCCAGGTAGTGATAGTATTAGCTTGCAGGGTGCAGTACTAATCCAACGCTTTACCTTTGAAAGAGGCTATGGGCAACCTTAGTGCTATATTTTGGTCTGTGACTCCATGCACTAGACACACATCCGCCACATCTTGTAGATGTTCGAATGGTGTTCTTGAGCCATCTTCGGTAAACTTAGGTATAGCCTTTAAAGCAGAGACTGGGATAGGGGCCCAAACGATGAGTGCTACTAGTGCTACGAGGGGACTTCTAACATCCCATGCCACATAATTTTTGTTAGCAGCTAGTGGAAGGGGTGGAGGAAGCAGAAAGTTCACTATCTAGGTCACAACTTGTACTATCCCTAGTGGCGACACTAACAAACCAGGGTTATTTGTTGTTTGGGATCTAGTAATAGGCCGATGGATCATACACCCTCTTTAGATTTAGATTCATTTAAGCAGTCCCACTGGGCATGCCAGAAAAAAGAAACTATTGGTGCCAAAAATTGGCAAGGTAATGGGAAACTCAGTTAATGGGGGGACCAATTGCACTAAACTAAGAGACCTCCAGTTTTTTAAATAAGTCGACTTCTTCTGTATTTGGGGTTTGGAATGGGGTTTAAAATGAGAAAAGGAAGTAGATATAAAAAATAAGAATCTAACTAAGGGGATGCACCAAGATTTAGATGTGAGGCATGATAAATCTATCTTTTGGATGTGATTTAAGGGCTTGTTCAACAATCTGCTATGTCCCAGAATAACATAAATCAAAGATGGAAACTTGAATAATTCATTCAATGACATAAAATAATTCTCACACACATTTATTGAAAAGAAGAGTCAAAGACATGATCTGAACCAACAAAATTGTATTTAAATTATAGAAGTTCTACAAATAAACAATCTAGGACAACAATGGCACAGTATAATGTTTTATCAAATAGCTTAAGAAAATAGAAAGGCCGAACAATGACACAGTCTGAGAGTCTTATATGATAATCTAAAAGTAATACAAAAGGCCTAGTGTCTTTTTCCTAATTTTTTCGTATCTTTCAAACTCATTTTTGGAAGGAAGAAGCAATATATATAGATAAAAATCCCATGACCTGGTAGGCTAGTAATAGAAAAGATCTCGTATCACAACCAATGATGCCTGTAGCAATGATTTCCTTCAGTTGTTGCAACAGAAAATATTTGGGCCATGGAACATAGTCGCTTCTCGAATATATGCATCCCCTCTGAATGATGGTAGTGGTCCCAAAAAACTCTCATGCAGACATGTGCCATTCACCCATGAAGGCAGTTTAGAATACATGGCACATTGGCGGGGCTCACTGCTTGCTCTTGCCTTCCCTTCGATGAAGTCCCCATGAAAAAGACACGTGGCCATAGGTTGGGGCCTGTTCGTTGATTCCTCCTCCTTGCGTTGAAAAACTCTATGGTGAAGACAGGTGGAGCAGTCTTTAACATCAACGTTGACTGTGGGGTCTACCAAAAAGTGTATGCGGATGAAAGTTATGTGGCACACAGAGGGGGGCCGATTTGAAAAGTGAAGGGAAGCAACCCTTAAGTGCCCATAGTGACAACACGTGGAAGCAAGGTGGAAGTCGGTAGGAGAGTGAACGAAGGCTTCCCTGTGGTGAGCACTTGATGAACATGTGGCAATAATGGATGAAGTTCAAAAAGATGAGGCGTGAGCCGATACTTAGAAAAAAAAAAAACCACCTAAAGGGAGCTCAAGGAATTTAACATTCATAGTTGACAAGCTAGTAATGAAGGCAATGAAGTCTTCAATGATGTGAAACTCTATCCCATCCACCTTCAAGCACCTGTTATACCAACAGTGAACGGATTTCTCAAAGGCTTCATGGTCAAAACCATGAAACCTCTCCAAATAAGGCGTGAAATGCCCATGCTGGGAATAAAAGGAAAACAACTATTGGATGGAATTATGAAAATTAGTTTTATAAATCTAAAATTAAGTTATTTTAATCATGATTAGGATAACAAATTTATCATAATAGATTAGTAACATAATAAATCAACAAACCACATGAAAACATCACAACAAATATTTAATGTGGAGAAAACTATAAGAAAATCAAATCCACCAAGAAGAATGGTCAAGTAAGTATTATCTTCAAAAGAAATATCACAATACAACACACTTCCTTTCTCCTTCCTTTGTCTTTAGCTTGATAGCTCATATGAATGTAAAAACTCAATATCTTATATGAAAATTCTATCCCAAGGTTTTAATTTGTAAAGTTAGTAAAGGAGGGAAACCAATAGTTAGTTTTCCATGACAAGAGGGGCATCAAAACCCCTCTTGCAAAAACCAAATGTCATATCCCTTGGTTTCTCCCTTAGAAATAGAAGAGAAATTAAACATGGCACCCAAAATGAGTTTACCTCCAAAATAAAGAGTCACCTTGAACACCAATTTACACTCCTTTCCAAGAGCCTCGACTTGAGGAGTTAATTACTATTATTTACATAATTTCTAGCATCATTGAACCCCTTCATCTCTTATGAATTCATTTACAAACTATAGGTGGAATATTATTATAAATTATTTTCCCACTAACACCCTAGGCACCTAGAGACACCTTGATAAGGATGTTGTAGCAAATTTAACAATATAGGATTTACAAGGTTGATGATACCTTAATCCTAACAATCTTATGCCTCAAATCTTGTGTAAAAACTATATTTAAACTCCTCCAATATTAATTTATAGATCTCTTCTTGATTGGAAACCACCAATCTTGGTGAACTGTATGCTTGACTAGTCCTAAGTAATTGAGTTGTTTTGGGCTTAAGTAATTCTCCTCTAGTTTGGGTGAAACCAACAAGAAAGTTATTCATCATTCAACTAGCTCCACTTTCTCACCAAAAATTTATCCAATCATGGTAAGTAGGTAATGTTAACACAAGGATTTGCACCCAAAGTTAAGCTGAAAAACTCAATAAATCTTGTGCACATGGGACTATTCTCAGGCTGTGGGTATCCTATGGTGAGAATAGACCTCCAAGTTTTGGGTTGGTTCCCTTTGGATTTTCTTGTAAAACTGGTTTTTTTAACAGAGGTAAAGGATAGAAGGATAAAGTAAAAATAAAACAAGAAAGTAAGGCGATTCACCAATTGTCAAAATGACTTGCAACTTTGATAAACTTACAAAAGACTCAATAAAGCTATGTGATCACAACTCATAAACTTATGCCTGCATAAATGATTTTAAGGTAAGGCTTGAACTTTTGATAAGAGTAAGGAAAACAATAATGTTTTCACAAAATTCCTAAACATGAGACTTAAAGCATAAACTGAAACCTGCACTATGACATAATATCTTATGCATTCAATATTGGAGGAATTGATAAAATAATGAAAGAATTCAATATTTAATCCTATAATTCACAACAATTACTAAAGAACACATAAAAATAGAGAAGGAAATAAGCTTCTTTATTGAGAAATAAGAAGTATTTGCATTACAAATTTGTAGAACTCATAAGAAAATGAGTTACAAAGCAAGGAATCTGCTCCTGCAACCTCCAAACTCAAAACTAGAGAAAATAAGAGAGAAGAGAAGGACTTATAGAAAAGGCTCTCAAAATTCA
This sequence comes from Sequoia sempervirens, assembly GCA_007258455.2. Lineage (NCBI taxonomy): Eukaryota > Viridiplantae > Streptophyta > Pinopsida > Cupressales > Cupressaceae > Sequoia > Sequoia sempervirens. Next base: position 80,671 of record VDFB02110282.1, read on the forward strand.
AATTTGAATTTTGGCTCCAAGAAAAGATGTGTTCTTCTTCTTCTCCTCCAAACAAGGCATGAAACTTAAGATGCCCCTCCAAATATGCAAAAAGAGTTGTCAAAACTCAAACAATTCCAAAGGGTTGTATGAAACTGAAAAATCCCTCAAAAAGATGATCATAACTGAATGTGAACTCCAATTTCAGGCCTCAAATCACTCCTTGACTCAAGTTAAGTCAAAAGGAACTCATAACTAAAGTTAAACTCTCCATCAAGTGCTTCTAACTCCAGTTTTTATTCAACATGTTGGCTTAATTTTCTCAATCATCTCCATAATGTAAGTAAAGCTTTAAAGCTTCATTTTGAACTCTTTTTGACCAACAAAAATCTTTGTTTTGCATTCAATAATAACATTTATTAAAAAGTGATTATAATTTATCACTTTGAATAAATGTTTTACAAAATGATTTTAATGCAAAATCAAAAACTTCTAAATAACTCTAATACACTAAAGGTATTTTATTCCTTACATTTTATAACATTTATTTATAAGTGATTATAAATCACTAAAAATAAATTTTTACATCTATTCTCAAATGCAAAAATAAAAGGCCTAAAGCAAAAATTTATATCTTAAGAAACATCTAAAAGTTTTAAAAACATTTTATGGCAAAGAGATGCCATGCATGGGAAAAAAGAATGAAGTTTTAAAAATAAAAACTAAGGAAAAAATGCCTTGACTCCATTGAACCTTTAGGGCTTGAACCCTAAAATGAATGAAAATAAATTCATTTTCATTCCATTTTATTTTGCATTTTGGAGACTTTTGAGGCCGCCGTCATTGAAGAAACCCCAGCTCTCCTTTTTGTTGTGTCAAAACCATGAAACTCCCAGCCGCCAAGGGAGATGGAGAACCCTGCTCTTAATGCTAGTTTTAGAATCTTTCTCTGGAGATTCTCATAAGGAATATAGCAGGTAAGTTTGATTTGTTTTAGATCTAGAGAATTTTCTCTGTTTTTGAAAGCTTTTGAAAGCTCTCAGGCACGACCTTATGCATTTTTCTAATGCATTTTCTATAAATCTTGCTTATGTTTGCGTCGACTTCTTGCTTGGACACCATTGAAAATTATTGTTTGAGATTTTTTGAAGTAAAATAAAGAGAAATCCTATGGGTTTTTGAGAAGTTTCTCCACACAGCAGCTGGGTAAGTTTTAAAACCTGATTTCTTTCACTTATTTGCTTGGAAATGATCAAAAGAATAGATGTCTTTGAGCATTTTATGAATAGGCGGGCCACCATACTCCTCTACATCATTTTGATTTCTCATTATTTTCATTCTAAAGTAGAAAATTCTGTAGGTTCTTTGAGAAGAGAAAGAATGATTGTTCATTTTTTCCTAGAAGATGGAAAAACTCGCAACTCCTTGCTAAGGGTTTTAACCCTTTACTTGCTCAATTTGTGGGTTCTTCTCTTTTGCATCTGGGTATTTCCATTCTAGCTTCCATTAAAAAGACTCTTAACTTGAGCTTTTGTGCTGATAGAATTCTCATAGAAGCCTTGGTATGCCGTTTTTCTTTATTTTTACAACTTTTTTTGTTTCAAACACCACTCTAGAAAATGGGTATATTTCTGGAAATTGTATTTTGCGTTTAAATGTAGAAAACAATATAATGGTTGTGGCCTCTTCTATATCTCTATGTCTTGAAATCTTTACATTCACTTGGAGGCCATTATCAAACCCTCATGTTCGCCATTGAACTTTGTAAAAACCTTCAATTCTGTTTGTTTCTATATGAAGAGTAGAATGTGGTTCCTGCATTTCTTTTTGAAAATGGGTATTTATTTTCATGTTGCTTCCTCTGAATACATGAAACAAACCTTCAAATCTTTTTTTTGGGGTTTTCTTTTAAGTTCAATGACACTCTCTTTTATAAAATATCAAAATTACTAGCTTTCTATAATAGAAATCTCCAGAAATTAGAAAGCTCAAAAGTTAATGTCACAAATTTGTAATGCACAAGAGAATTCCTCAAAGCACCTCTGTGCAAACTCTGAATTTCCCTATACAGTAACATGCAAGTGATTTCCTTTCTTTGTAAATGACTGTTATCCTTTATTTGATATTGATTTGCTTGCTCACTAAGGAAAAATGATTTGGTTTTTTGACAAATATTTTTGCAAATGATAAGGCTATCCTTTTGAATCTGAAAGCAATGCATTCATCTCAGCTTTTGATGGAAAAGTTGTAATTTCCACTGATATCAGCAAATGATTTGTTTAAGTACCTTTGTTGTATTGTTTCAAAATGAAGAAACACTCACCATTCTATTGTATGTAATAGTCTTTCCTGAAATTCTTTCACATATGCTTCTTTTTACTTGATTTTCAAGATAGAATATTTCTGCTTTAAGACTAAAAATTGAATTTATGCTTTCAGACAAAAAATTAATCGAGTTGTCATCTATTTTTGATCAATAGATGTTCGAGAAATAAAGCTCTATAAATAATGATATATTGCTTCTCACAGGATGTTATGTGAATAAATGGAATATGAGACATTCCTTACAACAAATGTAAAACATTACTTTGTTATTCTACACTGCAAATATTCACAGCATCTTTTGAATACTTTGCAAAAGATAATGTTATTCTTCTCTCTACTATGACCTGAGCTCCACCCTTGTGGGAGCCACATTTAACCCCACTCATGTCGTAATTCAATAATCAACAACATTACATTTCCTATTTTTGCACATGAAACAAACAAGTCAGTAAAAAAAATGGATCAATGGTCTCTTTTGATGCTCTGCTTTTTCAAAGCTAATCATCTAGTGAATGTCTGATAAGATGTAAATTTCATTTCTGTTGGTAATGTAGGGATAAGGTAGAATGTGATTCCTCATTGCTCTAACATCACCCCTCACAATTTTGTGGGTAAACCTTGGAGTTGGAGTTGAACTTGATCCTGGAGCTGAAACAAGATCAACCCGACTGCGATGATGATTCGTCATTCCAGGCAATGACAAATCACCTTCTCACCCTATTCTTACATTATTTTTAGTTGTGTGATATGCATTTTACTTGTATTTAACATTTGATTAAGAAATCAAATCAGGCTAATCCCACGATTTGTGTGGGATTAAAGAACATTTTTCTTAATAAATCATTTGTTTATGATATGTAATGGTTTATGATTAGCAATTTGCATTTGTTCCAATTACACAATTTGAAGCAATGAAATTGCAACTATTTTTAGAACATATGTTCTGTAATAAAAAATGAATAATTTGTTGCATTCCTATTCTTATATCTGCAATGCCTTTCTGATAATCAGTAGTAACAATCACTGTATAATGAATAATTCAGCTTGAATATTTAGTTCTCCGAATGAAATTTGTTTAGCATTTGCTTTGTCAAGACTGTTCAATCAGTTTGATTTGAACTGTTTGAATGATTTTGACAAACCAAACCTAAACACTCTTTCATTCTGAAAACAAAATTCATTGAATAACCTGACATAAAAAATTTTGTACCCCAACAAGTAATTCCCCCTAAACTTCATTAATTTATGTGGGAAGCAAAAAATAATAACAGGTAAAACTAAGTTCCAACCCAATTTCCCTACAAAAAATTATCAAATAAGCCTCACGATCTCACTTTTTTATACCATAGTAGTAATCTTTCCCATTATGAGAAATTTTAGAGTGATATTTTTCAAAAGAGTGAGTGCATGTTAGTGATAAAATAATTCTCCCATGTTTTATATTTTAATAAATTATTGTAAAAAAAATTATGAGCCTCCTAATAGTCCCTACAACTCAAATAATTAGCAAAGGTATATTTTTCCATTATTTTTTAATAGCTAGTGTATGGTTTCAATTCCAATAGTTTGATTTTCATCACATTTTATTGTCTAATTTATATTTTCTCTCTTAGACTATCCATAAACCCTTCTCTTCTATTTCCCCATCCCCCATTGTCATTTTCTTCATTTTTTACTTATCCATCTCCCCATATGACCTCCTAGTTTGTATGTAGCTTGAGTTTTTATCAAAAAAACAAACACTATTATTCTTTGTTCCATGGCGTTTCGGGGACAGGGATGGGGGGACGCATTTTGGGGACGACAGTCCAAGGACAAATTTTTGGGGATGGCAGGGGGATGACGATATAGCAATTTTTCAATATATATATATACAATTACATATATATGTATGAATTTTTTAAAATATATTATATATAGAGAGAGAAAGAGAGCAATTTGAAATATCAAATATGTGCAACAATATCAATTTGACAATATGTGCATAGATAAAGAGTATAATAGCGATCTTTTCTAGTCGTTTTTGCGTGTTTACCCTACACATGTGTGCATTGCAAAGTAAAAAAAATTGTATAAAACTTCAAAGTTAAAAGTCTTCATTTCAATTTTAGGTTGAATGACTAAATTAAATATAATAATATTTTATTATCTAGTCAATGCCATTCAAATGGGGATAAAACATTTCTATCAAATATAATGAAATATCTAATATTTCATTATAAAAAAATTAATATTATATATTTGATGAAACATTTAATATTTATCAATTATCAAGCAAAATGGTTTGTTTACAAATTAAATGTTTTATCAAATATAATGAAGTATTTAATATTTATCAAGCAATTTTTTTTTAATTTGACAATAAAATTAAATAGTTTGTTTAAAAATTAAATGTTTTATCAAATATAATGAAATATTTAATATTTATCAAGTAATTTTTATTTAATTTTCCAAAAATCAAAACATTTTTTACTTTGACGAAAAGGGGATGCCTAGGCATCCCGAATACGGTTGGGGGACTCCTAGCTGTCCCCTAGCCATTTTGGGGATGCCTAGGCACCCCCTTTTATTTTCTAGTCATCCCCTTTTTTGGGGATGCGTTTCTTGACGTTTCCCAGTTTTCCAAAATTAGGGGGGATGCCTGGGGGACATCCCCTGCCGTCCCCCTGTCCCCGAAACACCATAGGGGACGGGGATGTAGGGTTTTGGGGGGGGGGGACGCGTCCCCGTGTAACACAACTATTATTACATATCATTCATTAAAATTGTCTTAGTGTCTTTGGAATTAATTTTGTGTTTGTGGGTCTTTGTCTTTCCCCAATCACCATTGTAAGCTTTAGAAAACCTAGTCTCACTACTTCTTGCATAAATTTTCCTTACCTTGTCCTTTTCATTTTGAATTATTTTTATCATTTTTTTTATTTTAGATATTTATTAATCCATGAATTCTTCATTGCATTTCATTTTTGTTTTGTTTATAATAGATGGATAATTCTTTGCATGGACTTGTAGTCCATAATATTTTATTATTTTTCTATATTTACATGGATTATTATTTTAGAATCCACAAGGGAGCTAACTAAGGCACTTTCTCATTTAACCCTTTGTTTTGCAGGTGTTCCCTTCAATGTTTTGTGCTTTCAAGTGAATTTGAGAGAAATTTGTGCAAAACAATACTTAGTGACAATTCATAAAAGCTCTTAGAAGGTTGAGAAAATTATCAAACAAAGGTATTAGACTTCTCCTCCAAGTTGGGCTCTGATCTAAGCATAAAACATGACTTCTCCAACTAGGACACATAACAAGGACTTCTCCTCAAAGTAGGGTGCAAGATAGGAATTTTCTAGCTTAGGAAAATGGCAAGAATTTTTTCTCTTGGACCTTGAAATAGAGTCCCAGACTTAAAATTACATGAATTTTGGTTTTGTGAGCTCACAATAAATCTCTAATTCTAGTTTTAGTGATTTTTGGTCTTGAATTCTTGTGTATTTTTATTTTATTTTTCTTTATCTCTCTCACAATGTATTCTCATCAAACTTTCACATATTTTGTCATTCTATTTCATTCTTTGTTCACTATCATGAGAGGTGTCTATATTGAGATATGATTAGAAGATAACTCTACATGTAGCAAAATTTTAGTGGTACCATGACCTTAAGGACTTTTCCTCTTAGTAAAACTTATCCTCCTAGACTTCTCCTCTTGTGTCTTGTAGCAAAGCCCTAAGCTCCATATCTAATGAAATTTGGTTTGCAACCTCTCTAGACAATCCTCTACTTGAATCCAATGGTTCCCAAACATTTGCTCTATTCTTTTTTATTATTATTATTTTCTTATCCTAAATGATGTTTGTGTGTTTTTAGTTTGTTATTTGTATAGAAATTATTTTATCACATATTCAATAATCAATCTTAGACTAGTTGGAGATGGTCTTAGAAAATAGTGATATACATTTAATTTGCACACATAATCATAAACATTAAAAATAAACTTAATTTTTTTTAGGTTCTTGTGGGTTCCAAGAGCTAAGTACATTCTTCCTTCATAATTAATTTTATAAACTAGTATTTACTATTTAGAATAATTTTGTGTTTATTGATAACATTTTTTAAGTAGCCTAGATAGCACTTTAGGGAGTTATATTTTTCCTTTACATTTTTTGTGAATATACAATCTTACACAAACCTAAGGTCTTACTTTAGCTTTTATACCTTCATTTATTTTTAATTTTTCAAATATAAACTTTATAATTTTTATATCAATTTCTAGACCTTGCTAGGTTTTGTAATCCTACTCATTACCATTTCATTTATATATCCTTTATTATGGGGTCTGTATTTTGAAGCATGACGTTGATTTAAGTTGCCCTACCCACCGTTAAATACCTCATTGGAGATTCATTTTTATATTTTATACACTTGATTTTTTTTAATTTTTAAATCTAAAGTGTGATGTATATAGCCTTATATTTCTATCTTCCATTGTTCTACATTTTTATGCCATGAACTGTGTGTGGTCCTAATCTTCCATTGAGAAGAAGTATTTGTTTAAACCCTACTATGACAACCCATTCTAACAACAATTTAGATACTAATGTTGGGAACCACTCAAATGATCCATAACATGTGAGGTCCACTTGGCTAAGCATGATCTTTCACTTACTAGACAATCACAAATTATGGTATTGCAAGATTGGTTTTATGCTTTTAAGTGTTGTAAAATAAATATGGCATCTAAATTTAATATTTATAATACAAAAATAAAAAGAATAATTAAATTATCCTATATTTTGTGCATTTTACCTAAAGATTACTTTGTTCTTGTAGACAAATTATTAAGCTTTTCTTTACAAAAAATAAAGTAGCTAAGACAAGGGAAAAAGAGTAGTGTCCCTAATTTTGAAGGTTCTTAAATTTGTAGAAGGCTATATGATAAGTGTTCAAACTAATAGAGAAAATTAGAGAGTTCTCTATTTAGTTTTAAGTACAAAATCACATAGTTGTAGTGACATCTTGGTACTAAATATAGAAAGTGCTAAAATGTGAGGAAACATAGACTAGCTAAATTATAGAATAGTTGTGGTCATGTCCAATTTGTTGTAGGGACTTTAGCAATGTAGTCACATCCTTATGCCATATGACCTATTTTTTTCAAAGTGTTGCACAATGTTCTATGGATACTCAAGGTGCTCACATAATTGAAATATGATCTATCTATAAGAAAAGAAGTAACTCAAACCTATAGATGGAAAAGAGGAAAACTTTGAAACAATTTGTGATCCTACCTTACTCAATTGGCACTTTTCAAGCACTACAATCAATAGAAGAATCTAAGTGTGTGATCTTGACCTATTATATTACGTGCCAAGAAAGTAAACAAATTTATAGCAACCACAAAACTTATGGGATTTTTATATTGTGTGTAACTCTTGGTGTATGGGATTAAAAAAGGATAATGTAAGCAATACATGTGCTAAGGGGCTACAGGGTGAAGTTATAAGTTTATTTTTAAGAATAATAAGTTATCATGGTGCTAGAATACGAATTATAGAAAGTAAATAAGCTCATCTAAAATATAGAGGCATCCAAATAAAAGAAGCTATAAGAAAGAAGTTTTTAAAAAGGGAGAAATAACAATAGGACAATTTATATGGATAAACTAGAAGGCTAAGAGGCTTTAGGATTCTAAGACAGTTTTCACAAATATATTACTTCAAGTTTTCAAAGATCCAATAGTGAGTAGAAAAGAGGTAGAGCTTGTAAGAAGAGGCATAGATGCAAAAACTAAGAGGAGAATGAATCTAATTAGTTCAAAAGATAGAAGAGGATCATTGGTACTAGTAAATTGTGATGAAATTAGAAGTTCACATGTATAGGATGCATTTAGAAAATAAAATATGTTAGTAGAGTCAACATTAAAATACTCTTTTATAATTTAAGTTTTGGGAACACTCCCACAAATGTGAGGACAATTAGCACACCATTGTAATTATGCTAGTGTATTAGTTAGATGGACTTCCAAATATATAAGAAATCGACCAAGAATAGAAATAGAACTTCTTGGCACATTTACTACTAGGATAAAGGCTATATAACTAACTAAAATGATATATAAACATACTACAATCATGGACACTAAAATAATAAAATATCTGGATTTTATAAATTACAAAGTAGGAATTTTTTAATTCTATATTTTACTCTCTAATATAGCTATACTAATGTAAATACAATGTAAATTTTTTTAAAGTAGTTTTCACAATTATAATTTTCTAAAATTAAAATGTTTTGGATAAAAAGAAAAAAAAAGATATTCAAGGTTATTGCCCCATGTCTTTGTTATTTTCTTTATTTCTAACATGCACTCCTTATTTTCAAGACAAACACACAAGAAAAGGAAATCAATGTTCATCGTAGGAAAGTAAAATATAAAAAAATAAATATCATCATGTATATTATCTATTATCTATGTCATTAGTGAACTTAGTTGTGTGGAAGAAGATGAAATAATTTGTTCATGAGTTTGGAAAAAGAAAATAGCACAAAGGGATGAGAAAAAGTGAAGGAGAAGAAAGATTTCTAAAGCTAAACACTTGTTACAAGGGAGATGCAAAGAAAAAATACAGCAAAATATGCTCGGAAAATATAGAGCCCAATATTGCCAATGTAAAAGAGTTAATTTACAAAGAAAAGATTACAACCTTATATAGGTAAAAAACCTAAAAAAGGAAAACCCTAGGCTTGCACATAATAATTAATAAAATAATTAATTATTATGCACCTAAAGTTAGCTTAAGTGAAAAAGAGATAAAAGGTAACTTAATTAATTAACCAAATATTGTTTAATTAATCAAGTAAAAGCCAATTACTCTAACACTCTCCCTTAAGCTAGACTGAGGGAGAAGCTAAAACCTAGAAGAAGCTATTGAAAGCAAAGAATAATGGGTCCTGGCAACAAGGCCAGATTAGGTACCCAAGTATAAGGAAATCTCTATGAAATGGAGAAAAAGGAGAAAACCCAATGGGAAAAACTCCTCTCCAAAAAGAGATAGAAGAACATGCTGAAAGAAACATGAAGGAAAGAAGGCCTCGTGAAGACCCCCCAAGGACAACTTCCTTCACCCCAAGCATAGAACACAACTAAAGATAGCGTAGAGAGGCAAAAGGCTTCGTGAAGATGTCAGCAACCTGCTCAGCAATGGGAATATACTTCAAGATGAGAGAACCATCCCGAATCAACTATCTGATGAAATGCATATGAAGCTCAATGTGCTTTGTCCGCTGATGCTCCACAGGGTTGCGAGAAATGTGTATAGCGCTATGATTGTCACACCAAAGAATAGTGGGACTATCAGGAGGAAAACCAAACTCAGTCATCAACTCTCGAAGCCATAAGATCTCCTGACTAGCGAGCACAGCAGCTCAGTACTTAGCCTCTGTAGATGATAATGCATGAGCAGTCTACTTCTTGCAAGACCATGTGATAGGACCAGAGCCAAGACAAAAAACAAAGCCAGAAGTAGACTTATGATTATTGACATCACCAGCCCAATCTGAGTTAGTGTAGCCAACAATGTGAGGATCCCCTGATGTGTAGTGAATGTCATAAGAAAGGGTGCCCTGAATGTACCTCAAAATACGTTTGGCAGCTTGCCAGTGACTCTCATGAGGATCATGGGAGAATCGAGAGACAAGGCCAACTGCAAAGGAAAGATCAGGACGAGTGTGAGTCAAGTATAACAAACTGCCAACCAATTGCCTATAAAGTGTAGAATCTACTGAAGGAGTGGGGCAAGTAGTAGTCAAAACAACCCCTAACTGAAAAGGTGTGGGGGTAGGCTTGCAATCAAGCATGCTAAAGCACTGAAGCATATCAAGAGCATACTTCTGCTGGTGAATGGATATCCCATTAGAGGATTGAATCACCTAAAGTCCAAGAAAATAGTGCAGAAGACTGAGATCAGTCATCTCAAACTGCTCCATCAAAGCTTGTTGAGCATGTTGAATCATAGAGGATGAGCTACCGATGATGAGGAGATCATCAACATATAGCACAAGAATCAGGATCTCACCCTCAAGATTCTGAATATAGACTGTAGGATCAGAATGACAGCGTGAGAAACCAGTGGAGAGCAAAAAAGAGTTCTTCTCATACCAAGCCCTAGGGGCTTGTTTGAGACCATATAATGAATGCCGAAGTCTGCAAACCAAAGAAGCATCTTGAACAAATCCCTAAGGCTGCTCCATATAGATCTCCTCCTGTAGGTCACCATGCAAGAAAGCACTCTTCACATCCATCTGATAAATGGACCAGGCCTTAGAAGCTGCAAGTGATAGTACAAAGCGAATAGAATTCATCTTGGCGATAGGGGAAAATGTCTCGGAGTAATCAATACCCTCAACCTATGAGAAACCCTTTGCAACAAGACGTGCTTTGTACTTATCAATAGAACCATCAACAACATACTTGGTGCGATACAACCATCGGCACTGAACCATCTTTCTGCCCTTAGGAAGAGGACAGAGATCCCAAGTACTATTCCTCATCAAAGAAGAATACTCCTCCTCCATAGCACTATCCCACTCAGGGTGACTTGTCACCTCTAAAAACTTCTGAGGATCCTCTGAAAGAGCATGACTCAAAATACTAGAACCTGCAATATGAGAACGGGTGCAACGAGTGTCAAAAGGTCACCTGCCATAGATCCTGTTGCCTCAATAGTAAATCGAGCCCATTTGGGCATCTGAGGTGGAGCAAGTAGAGGTGGAGATGGGGGATCATCAACATCCTCATCAGAATCATCCTCAACATAATCCTGAAGAGCTGTAGTGTGAGGAGTAGGTAGTGAAGTAGACACTGGAGACAGGGTATCCATTGTGGGAAGGCGCTCATCAAACTGGACATCCCGTCGAAATAGGACCTCTCTGGAATTAGGATCAAACAACCTGTACACCTTAACATCCTCACAGTAGCTAAAAAAAATGAGGGGTTGACTCTTCCACTCCATGGCTCTCCTCTGAGCATCGGGAATAAAGGCCCATGCCTCACTACCAAATACTCGAAATGATGAAACATCAGGCTTGTCATGAGACCAAGCCTCCTCAGGAGTCATATGTCGAATCACCTTGTGAGGCATCTAATTTTGAATATAATTGGCACAATTAATTGCCTTAGCCCAAAAGGATGGATCCATGGATCTGGACTGAATCATACAATTCACCATCTCCCGTAAAGTCCTGTTCTTTCTCTCAGCGACACCATTCTGCTGAGGGGTGTAGGGAATAGTAAACTGATGCTGCAAACCATGCTCAGTGCAAAAATCTCTGAAAGCCTGATTCACATACTCCCCCCCATTATCTGTACGTATCCGCTGAATAGAAAGGCCAGACTGTTTCTCTACAAATGTCTTGAAGAGTCGAAAGGAATCAAAGACATCAGACTTGTACTTAAGAAAGTACACCCATATGCATTTGGAGAAGTCATCAATGAATGTGAGTACATACTTGGCCCCACAAAAAGGAGTGGGAAATGACATGAGGTCACTATGAATCAACTCCAAGGGCGCCAAAGCACGAGTGGCACTTCCCTTCAGAAAGGGATCTCTGTGATGCTTGCCAAGCACACAACCATGACAAACACCGTCTGTGCAGGAAATCTATGGAAGAACAAGAATAAGTGCCTGTGTACTCATCTGCTAAAGATATCTATAATTGACATAGCCCAAATGCTCATGCCAAAACTTACTCACTAAATCTGCATGTGCAATAAGAGAGGAACCTATACCCTCAAAAGGCTCAAATCCATCAAATCTGTAAAGACGAGATGCAGTATCAACATACCCAGTAGCCACAACCAAATGAGATTCATGGAGGTCCCGAATAACCATATGATGTGGTGAGAACTCAACTGTCTTACTAGAGCCAAAATGGAAAATTTGATAAATGGACAAGAGGTTCGTCGAGATGTCAGGAACAACCATAACATCCTATAGAGTACCCCCATCCAAAGTGACAGAACCTGAACCCAAGACAAAAAGTTGTGTAGAGTCACCCACTGCAATTTGTGAAGTACCACAAGAGGCAAGAGAAGTGACCAACTGCTAAGTGTGAGATATGGTGAGAAGCACCAGAATCGAGAATCCAAGTGGACCCATAGGTCGATGCACGAGTAGTGAGAGTATGACCTTTCCCTGTGGAAGGAGAAGATGACTGAGGTGAGGAGATGTGATGCTGCTGCAAGGCTTCGTCTAAAGCCTCTAATCATTTCCAACACCTGGAAACTGGATGTCCTTCCTTGCCATAGAAGGTGCAAGTGTCTCCTAATTTCTTCTTAGTCTTGGAGGAAGACTCACCAGACTTCGAAGATTTCCCCTGTTTCAGATTAAGTGGTGGTTTGGAATTAGACTTAGAAGGTGGTTTGGAGGAATGCTCACTGCCTATGGAATCTTTCTTGGGCTTCAGTTTCTGCTTCTGTTTCTCCTTAGATGACTGAGCAACCAATGCTTTGTTCTTTGATCCTAAGAGCATATCAATCTAAGAAAGGTGTGACTGCTCATGAGACAAATGCTCACAAAACACATCAAAGGTAGGCATGGTAAAATGAGTACCCAGACCATCCATGGTGGAATAGAATGAAGAAGCAAATATCTGAAATGGACCACGAAGCTTCGAAAGGATCAAGTAAATGCACTCTGTGTCTGAATTATTCTTGCCACAACCTTGTAAAATAGTGCGGATTGTTTTGAACTTGGTAAAAAAATCCTCAATAGTGGGAAATGATTTAGGTAACGGTGAAGTCAGCTTTGCCTCAATCTGTAATGCGCGAAACTCATTAATGGTCCCAAAAAGTGTCTCAAACTTCAACCAAATGGCACGAGGAGTGAGCAAAGCATCAAGGTGAAATAGAAGGCTGTCTGAAATGTGCAGAGAGAGAAAACCCATAGCTTCATCCATCTTGTTCCTGTGCTGAAGAATCTCAAAAAGACGCTGCAACTGAGGTTGTACCTCATCTAGACAAGACCACAACCCTCGTGACCTGAGAAGCCTCATCATGCGAGACTTCCAGGTGTGATAGTTGTGTGATGTGAGTAACTCAACTGAGGAGTCTGCCATGAAACCTTGCACCTGTACCTATAACTGTACCTGTACCTATACCTGCTGATGTTTTTTTATTATTATGTGATCTTTCAGAATAGACAGAAGATGCAAAATGGTGTGATTGTTTTGAGAGTTTTTGGTGTTTTGGATTTTTGATATAAATGATAGAAAGTGAGAAAAAACACCCCCCCACAAAAGAGAAACCCAAACCCTAGTACAAACTGAGAAAGATGAAGCAATGCATAAGCAAAAAAGCTTCAAAAAAAATTCTCCTGTACCTAAATAAAATTCTAAGAAAAAGGATCACATAGCTAAATAGAGCAGGATGAGAGCTTTCCAATGCCTATTCGTTTTTGAAAAACGAAGTCCGTTTGCACCTTGTATGGCCCCGAAAGTATAGAAAGAAGACCCCTCTTTGACTAGAAAAAATATAGTCAAATAGAAAATCTAGAAAAAAATACCAGCACCATGACATCTGACATAGAATTATCTTTCCAACGGTATCTCGTTTGAAAAAAACGGAGACCGTATGCCCATTTTATACCTGATTTCATGAAGCCTCCTGAAAAAGCACAAATAGGCCTCCTTGAAACCCTGGGGGCTAAAAAAAATAAGCCCCGGCCGTTGAGTGACCAGGGGGTGGGCAGTAGGTCTAGCAAGCTGGGAGCTCGGCAAGCCGGGTGAGCTCAGCAGTGGCGGCAGTGTTGAGCTCGGCAGTAGCAGCACCAGCGGTGAAGGAGCAACGGTGGCCAGGAGCTCGACCACTTTAAAATAAGTAAACTGGGAGTGCTGAACTGCTTGCGATGCGCGGTGGTGAGCACGGTATGATGACCCAGACGAGAAGCAGTATCGGGAAAGGAACTAAGCCCTTCAGCTGGAGAAAAAAAACTCATACGCTTGATGGAGCTCTCAAGGCCGAGGAGAAAGATAACGGTCGGCTGAAAACCGGTGAAGGTCGGCGCAATGGTCGGTAAAACTTAGGGGCACAAACTTAAAACTGTGGATAATCGACTACGGGTCATGAAAATGGTCAGAAACCAGGATGTACTGAAAAGCCAACTGACAAATTGAAAAATAGGGGCATCAAATGATTCTGAGGATATAATCACCGCGATTTCAGGGGAACCGGCGGGTAACAGGTAATCGGTGGTGCAAAACCCGGTGGTAATCCAATTTTTTTTTTTTTAAAGAACCCTTTGATTTTTCCTAGTTTTTTTTTAAAAAAAAACAAACCAGCTTCAAATGCAAGATCTCAAACTGACAAGGAGCTTCAAACCTTTGTTCGATACCATGAAGGAGAAGAAAGATTTCTAAAAGCTAAACACTTGTTACAAGGGAGATGCAAAGAAAAAATACAGCAAAATATGCTCAGAAAATATAGAGCCCAATATTGCCAATGTAAAAGAGTTAATTTACAAAGAAAAGATTACAACCTTATATAGGTAAAAAACCTAAAAAAGAAAAACCCTAGGCTTGCACATAATAATTAATAAAATAATTAATTATTATGCACCTAAAGTTAGCTTAAGTGAAAAAGAGATAAAAGGTAACTTAATTAATTAACCAGATATTGTTTAATTAATCAAGTAAAACCAATTACTCTAACAAAAATAAGGGGCCAAGCTAGGCTAAATATAAAATAAACAATTGACCACAAAAATATAGGTGTAGAGACCATAAAATAACCAACAGAGGGACCATAAAAAATAGTTTAGGGATCAATAGTTAGATGCTAAGAAGCATGATTTTTTGGTGTGAATAAGGTCTTGTACATAGCTAATTCCAATTAGCCTAGGAGTTATTCTCATGTTAAGTTTACTTAGGTCCTAGGTGACCTTCTAGAAATCTTAGTTGTCTAGATAGATCTTATCATATCTTATATTTTTGAACTTTTTGTCAAGTTATTTTTCTCACAACATAGGATTCAGACACATATCACAATCTTGTCTAATCTTATATCTCACCTTGCCTTTATAAGCAAGGCCTCTCATGTATATTTCATATTCAATATTTCAATCTTGCATCCATAATCAAGCAAGCTATTCTTGTCATTTTCTCTCCTGTGGAAGTTATTTTAGTCTTGCAGGTAATCTTGGGTGTTGGGAGTTCACCATTAACTCCTACATGGTATCAATGCTCTAGTGTTGTAGATTCTTTCCCAAATCTGAGGGATATATCTTGGATTTAATATTTTTTCTAGGTGCATTTTGGGGTTTCAAGGACCTCATGGTTGAATCCAAGGTGTCGAAGTGTAATGTCCCTGTTTCTGACATGATCACCTAGCACTAAGAGAGGGAATTAACCTATTCATCATTCGTGTAGGCTAATTCATGAGGTAAGGAAATGTGGATTGAGCCTTGCATAATTGGAAAAATAATTCTTTATGGCTCAATTAATTTTATTTGGCTTGGAAAACTTGGAATACTTCCCCATAATTTATTGCTATTTTTTATGGCACCAAAATATTTTTATGATTTTTCTAAAGATGTGGACGACCCTTTTTGGGGAATAAAGAAGGAATAAAATAATAACATTTTAAGTCCTAAAGTGGTTCACCCCAATTGGAAAAATAAAAGAAAAATAATTCAAATTTTAAAAGAGAAATTAGGCGCCCAAGTTGGGTCTACCTAGGTGAGGGGAAAAGAAAAGTTTGATATAACTTAAGGTCTTGAGAAGGCATTGGATTATCAAGCATATTATGGTTTTTAGTTTGGACCAACAACTTGTTGCATTCATTCCAAGGATGAAAAACCTTGTGAATTGTTGGTGAGTTGGATGAAAACCCAATCTCATCTATGGAGGAATTCATAATGGAAGTCTACTTGTGATTCAATGGCGTTTTGTGAAGGATAAAGGGCTAAAAAGTGATAATCAGATTTGCAGATTAGTTTCATAGTAGAATTTTGGAAGGAAAATTTTGTCATGTTGGACCTAGGATTTCACCCTAGAGTGGATCACATCATTTGGAGCTAGAGCAACTAGAGTTTGGAAGGGTGATTTAGTGTTTTGAGGTCATTTTTGTGCATTGCAAGGGTTTCAAATCCTCATTTTTAGACCAGCAAATCAACACATCTTTTTCTAGGGTTTTTGGAGGCATCATCATTCACATTTTACATACTTTTTGGCATCTTTGCATAGTTGGATTAGTTTTCCTAGCTAGGGCATATTTGGAGCAGCATATCCTACACATTTTGGTATGCATTTTGGACCTAATTTGTAATAGTGGATTTTTGGGTTAATTTTGGGCATATTTGAGCCCATTTTGTGATGTACTTTGCATATTCAATAATTCTAATTTGTAAGAGTAGTTGGGACAATTTGAAATCAGATTTGTTTCATGATCTTGTGACCATTTTGTTGTTGTTCATTGCTGGTTATGTTCATGGTTGATGAGATATGTGTAAAGGTTCATAAACTCTCTATTATTTGAGCATTAAGATGGTATTTGCATTTTTTGTTCATGTTTTTTTGAAGGCAAAAAATTTGGGTAGTTTACTAGGGTTACATCATAAAGTAAAAGTGGAAAAAATTAGGGAAAAACTTGGAGATTTGTTCTTAGATTTTTAGGGAAGATCCTAGTTGGGATATTTCACAAAGAAATTTAGGTTTTCCTTTCATTTCGTGAAATTTCATTATGTTTTATCAAATCTACAAGGGCTTAAAGTAAGGTTAAAGTTGTTAGATCTAGGAGGTAGCTAAATTTTTGGAGCACTTTGGGCCAAATCTAACCTTGCCATCATGTTCAGAAGGCCCGGAAACCTAAATATCAACTATCAATCATTAAAATCAAAGATTTTTTCCCTAATCACTTAGAGGAATTTTTCAAAATATCATTTCCATTTTTGTCTATACACATGTACGCAATTTGATGATATGGATATGTACCGATCATATAGGTCATAGGTTTACAAGATAAATTGACAAAATATTATGTTGGAATCGACATATACTTTAGCATATTCTCCTTTGTGTAGTGCTTGCGCTAAGTCTGTATCACTATTGTTGTTGTCATGGTACATTAGTGAAGATTTTTTAAATTAATATTATTTTAAATTTTTGACAATTTTTTTAAAGAATTTAAGTGCTTGGCTCTGGTGCGAGGTTCCCTAACCATGGCTGGGGCGATCCTCTAGCACAGGGGGCTTAACTCCTCAATGACGCACAAAGCCGATATTAGCCTCTGTCACCAGGTACCAACTCATTATTTCCCATGGGCAGCATGATTTTTTTTCTTCTTCCAATGGTCATATTGAAGACCAGCTACCACCCCCAGGAGCCTAAATCTTCCCCCTTGTGTCCAAATAGGGTCTTTTTTCAAATTATCATAACTTGCAATCTAAGAGGCAAAATTTTGAAAATAAAATATTGTCAAAAAGTTGGATTTGTGAATTTTTTAGTGGTTTACGTGATTTCTTTCGATTAACTAGAACAAAGGGGTGTGTTTCTATATAGTTATCTCTATAAATAAGGAAGATCACTCTCTCCCATATCACCATGTCATCAAATATTGAATTCATATATTATTATTTGATTATTAGAGGTCACCCCCTTGAAGTGGTATGCTATTTTACATATTTTTACAATTATTTCCAAGAATTATCATAACAAGATGTGGATGCTCGTGTGATAGGCCCAAAGGGTGAGGTTAAGTTGTAGGTGTCAATAATGACCAACATTATTGACTATATTCACGAGGTTTTTAAGAAGGTTTTATTAGATTCCTCTACTTGATCATTACCTTGTGGGTAATGGGGGTGGACCAATGATTTTGGATTTGAAAGTGTTCACAAATATTTTTCACTTCATTATTCATGAATGACTTACCATTGTCTGTGGAAATGGTTGAAGGGATGCCATAGCAACAAATTTAGTGGAAGATGAACTTGGATTTTTTTGCTAGTATTGTATGTAAGGGAATATCTTGAACCCAATTTGTGAAGTACTTAATATCAGTGACAATAAAATTATGTCCACTTGAGGAAGATGTATGAATCTGACCAATAAGATCAATACTCCACAGTAAAAAGGTCCCAGGAGTGGTGATGGGTTACAATTCCAATGAGGGTGCATGAATTAGATCTCCATGTTGTTGTCAAGCTAAGAATTTATTTACATATTGATGGGAATCTTTTTCCATGGTGAGCCAATAGTAGTCCACTATCAAGAATGTTTTGGCTAGGAACATACCACTAGTGTGTGCACCATTTTAATCATGAGAAAGTGTAGAAGCCTATTGATGTTCAAGAAACTTAGTGTCAAACACACAATTCAAAGGGGGTCCTACTAAACATTCCACTAAACCCTTGAAAGACCTTCATTTAATTTATCAACCAAGGATAACATAATATTTTGATGATGTTGGCATTGTATGTGCTTCCAAAGACTCTTTCCTACCTATATCATCCTAGCATAGGTGTTTACACATACTGGAAATCATGAATTGCATAACAGTGAAAAGAGGTAATACTAAAGCTATTTCCATGAGTACTTATAGCTAAAACTATGACTAGTTCACTACCAAGAAGTGAATTTTGTCATTAACCAATACTTGCTAACTCAACCAAATTGACTAACTCCGAAGAACAATGCATGAAACAATTAAAAAATGAATACAGGACAAGATCTTAATCACATTCACCACATGAAGATTTTGATTAAGACAAGCATAATTATGAAACTAACAACTACAACAAAAATAAATGTATAGGAAATAAAGTGGGGAACAATTACCTTGAGTGGCCCTTGCTCAAGTGACTATCTCCACAAAGTGAAATCAAATCTATCTCCTGAAACTAAATTAACATAACAGTAACTAAAAATATCTCATTGCATAACTCAAGATATCACAATCCAAAGAGATTCTTCTAGAATATCTTATTCATAAGATCACGATTGAGAAACAAAATATTATTTGTGTAAAAATAAAAACTAGTTGAACAAATCTATCTGCTATATTTTCTATTCCAACTAACTAACTAACTCAACCATTGAACCATTCATATAAGTGCAAGGGAGTCTTATTAGAACAAGGACTCAAAACATAAATCTAATCATAAATCACCACTCCCTACAAAATAGAGTGTGATAAAATATGATTAATCAAAACACAACTAAAAAGGAAGAAGAATTGAAATAGGACTGTATCTCTGCTATAACGATTTTAAACTTGAAACATGGACTATAGAAACAGTCATGTTATATTTCCAATTATAATAGAATTCTTCTCCTTTAGTAGTCTTATTAAATGATGTGAAGATTCACAACAATTCTAACAAGTATCAACCTCTAATTATGTAGTTGTTGCATTCTTCTAACTTCCCTTGCATCATTGTTGAAACTCCCTTTGGCTACGGGTTGTGCCTTCCAGTTGCTGCGGGCTATAGTCCACTAGTTTCAGATCCTTGGCTGCAAAGAGTTAGTTCACACACAACATCTACACAATACTAATAACCATAATTTAAACACAAATATTCATTACATTTCATACATATCCACACATTAACAATGTAATAACTATCATATCATAATCATATTTCTATAGAATTTAAACTAGGTCCAAGTTTACATAATGATCTGAAAAGATAGCAAAGTTGTTGGAAGTGGATTCACTCTGAGAGGGGGGGTGAATCAGAGTGAAGTAATTTTTAACTTTAGAATTTAAAAGTTGTTGACCTTGAAACAATGTGGAAGATTTAACCAAACACATGAACACTTAAACTTTGCAGAAAGATATGCAAGAGAATCAATTCATGTTAAAAGCCCCATGTAGTATTGTTCTATCAAATTATGAACAACCTTATTAATGCTTTTTGAAATAGAACTTCAACTTTACTCAATGCAGATTTTAACTTGCTTTAAAGGAAGCTTTTAATGACCAGATTTGCACAAATTACTCTGTATACAGACTTAAACAAATTGACATTAATCTTTTGAACAAACTTAAAGTATCAGAGCATTGACCAACTGAATGAGCACACTAACATGAAACAAAATGAGAGACAAAAACACATCACATAACACAAAGATTTCCTGAGTGGAAAAACCCTCTTGGGGTATAAAAAACCACTCGCAAATTGATCCTTTTATTCATTCAAAAGAGCACCAGCTCTATCACAATGTGGAGCACCAGCTCCATGTACAAATTGAAGCACCCACTTCAAGTTAGAAGCACCAACTTCACAGGAGCAACAACTCCTCTGTTTTAGAATTTTAGATAATAATATATGATATTCAACAATGCCCACTAAGTGTGTACTGAATAAAAGCAGTACAATATGATTTCATGAAATCTCTGTAATCAAATAAGAGATATAAATCTTTTAAACTATCTTTTCACCCATTTCAAATACAAATTATATCACTATAATAACAATCAGTTCTATGCTCAAGAACCCTTGTTCTTAGCCATATAAATTCTTCTCAATACTTCCCCTCGAACAATGGCTTAAAGCCATGAATTTATAGAGAAAATAAAAGTGAAACCATTGAGCCAACCTATCAAACTCGAGTTCAAAACAAACACTCGAGTTAGGGTTTCCATAGTAAAAATACAAATTACAGTTACAAAATAAAACCACATTTTTTCAACTGTAATTTATTTTTCTTTCCTCTTTCGAAATAACAAATATGGAAAAGTAATTTTTGTTTTAAAACTGAAAACCAATAACTATAAATGAAGTAATTCTTCATTCATTTTTTTACCTTGAACTTTATTCCTTTTCATTGCAAAACAAAGTAAAAGAAATTTGTTCGAAACTGAATCAAAGTTTTATTTTCCTCTTTTACTTTTCATTTACCAAATTTACCTTTGAAAGATCAAAATAATGCATATATATTACCTTTGTCATGGTGGATTTAACCTGCAAACAAAATCCCTAAAGATCTTCATGAAAAATTGCCCAAACTTTCGCTTCCAGCTCAAGCGAAGAGCACCGACTATCTTGCCATTCATCAAAGACAAGCATAACTAAAATCTAGATCAAAATACCACAAGCTTGCTCAAGCTGTGACTAAAATCTCGACATGGCGGCGCTAGGGTTCGAGCAAAAATGAAATTATCACTTTTTTTACCCTAGTCTTCTTTTCATTGAGTACTAAAACATAATCAATAATCATTTGAAATCCGCAAACTAAAACATAATCATTTTCAAATCCATTTACCATTGACCAAATGATGAATCAAATGAAAGACAAGTCACTGCCAACTCACATCCACGTGAGTTATTAAATCTATCAAGCCATCATGGTGTCGCTGTCAAAGAAACCCAATAATCCTTTTTAAGAATCAAACTCTAATGAGTATGTCGACATGCATGGTGAAGACTAAATTCTTCAAAATAATAACATTCCAATGAAAGCCGACAATAAAATGGAGCTCGAGTCTTTTTATTAAGACTTAAAACAATAAAAAGGCTGATACCGATATAATCAATATGAACTATATATCATATGATAAGCCCGAGCCTTTTATAATAGAGGCTTTTAATAGTCTTTTAAAATATATATATATTCATAGCTTCAATATCATATACGATGGTGATCACAGAAATATGCCATGCCAAGTATTGAATATCATATACCAAGATCAACCTGATTAATGAAACCAAGACCAGACTAAAGAAATACCTTTATGAAGTTGATATTCACAACTATAATGTTGTTCTAAACCTTGCAATTAGTAAGATTTATGATTCCATGAATCAAATGATATCTCACTGAAATGAATTTGCCAGTATGAGTATGTCACAAATACTTGTAAGCATGTTGAATATACATGTGGCTATCAAACTAAAACAAGATATACCTTCCCACTGCAATGTCATCACCTGTATGTGCCATGACAAAACCAAGTAAAATTATTATCTACACATGAAGCTCCAAACATTAGTACCACAAGATATCAAATCTGAACGTAAACAGACATCACAATGCTGCAAATCTGAATGTGATATTGAATGCCAAAACCAAGAGTTCCAAACAATAGTGCCAATGTCAATCAATCACCAAGATGCCAAACCAAGAGCAATCTAATAATATCAACTAAAACAATATACCTAAACATATCAAGGTGATTGAAGCTAATAAATTCCTTGTTTCTTCATTCAACACTGTCAGTCCAGTATAATCATAAACAATATGAATCAATCATTGCCAACACATGCAATGTCATCATACTAACATGATCAAAATCATGAGTAAGGGTTGCACCAAGCTTTTAACATCAAGGACAAAACTGATAACCAAAACTGTAATCAACTGAAACCCAACAAAAGTGTCAAGGATAAATAGGAAATAAGTGTCTGGAGATGTCTAAAAGTATGTATTGAAATAATAGAAAATTAACTAATAGTAGGCCTCATCATTCCCCCCAACTGATCATTTGCTTGTCCTCAAGCAAAGCGGTTTGAAGACTGGAGGTTGTACTATAAGGTCATCTCCTTGAGGTCTGTGATTTGACATCCACTCCTTTTTTTTGTCTCAAATAAAAACCTCTATAGCATGAAAGTCTTTGCCACCTGACATCCTCAACTTCTTCCCATTCTTCATTCCTTTCCTCTATCCAATGTGGTATTGGGTAGAGAAGCATTGGTGGAGAGAAAGTCAACGGTACCCATTCAAGTGCTATGTCTTTTGCAATTTCCATATACCTTTAGATTCTTTCAAGCATAGCCATAAAGTTATATCTAGAGTGGGGCTCTTTCTTTTGCAAATAAAGGGTTAAATTGTCCCATCTTTCCTATATAAGCCGATAAGAATGATGAAGAAGTCCTACTATTATCCTTTGTATTCTTTCATAATCATTTAGTCTTAGTTGCATAATATTTCTTCCTGCACCTTTATACTTCAAAAGCTCTATCCATTCACCTATTATCTTATGGGGGTTCTTAGATTCCTTTATGATTTGAAGGGAAATTGATTTCTCCCTCTCTAAATAGTCCTACATAATCTCACCCCTCTTCATTTCATTTCTAAAGTATGAAGCTAGTGCCGGCTAATTTGTAAATCACCCACAAATAGTAATGGGTTCCACTTTGTATAATCTAGCACAACATAATTATGTAAATAGAATTCACATAACTGATCATGTACTTTAGGTGTGACATCAACAAAAATATTTAGAAATTCAAACTTCCTACTCATTGCAACTGGTAAGTTACTAATCAACTAACTAAATTGAAAGCTTGGAAATTTTTCTTGTAAAAATAAAGCATACACTCTAGCAGGAGGTCTACAGTTAACAATTTGAGCAAACTTAACTACTAGATTTTTCAATTCTATTTATTTATTCTCCATTACTCTGGTATGCTTTGAAACCATTCTTTCCTTTCACTTCTCCCATTTTTGTTTATGTTGGGAGAATTCATGAGTTACTTTCCACAACTGGTAGCCTAGAGACATAGTGATATGTTAAGTTGGAGTCTTTGTAATAAGGGGCCCTTGGGTTGCAACTGTGATTTCTATGTTCCCTGCCTTTACTATGGAAAGTTGCGCAAGAAAGTCCAATTTAGACCCATTTAAAGATTCTCCAATTTTTTAATCTTCAAATCCCTTTCATTATCTCTTTGTTCATATGTTTTCACCAATTCCTCTAACTATTTAATTCTCTCTAATGCTTCCTATAACTCCTTTACATGTCTTTCTTCTATGAATAAATTATCATCTTCTTCAAAATTTTGGTCATCACCAACCCTAGCATATGCACAAACCTCACTACTAGGGATTTGTGAGGTTCTTCTGGTTTTATTAGCAACAAAAATGTCCTTTGAACCAGATTCAGAGGTGGTTGAAACATACCATTTTCTCTTAACAAGTGTATGTACATCCTCAGAAACATTGTCTTGCAAGTTTGAATCTTCCACTATCACAATAATCTTTTCCTTTGTTTTCTTGACACTACCCCTCATGAAACCCTTCATTTTCAAGCGGTGGGAATTCCTTGGCTAGGTGGCCTTCTTCTTCTACACTTTCTTTGGAGAGGGGAAGGTCCACCTTTCCTTTTGCTTATTTTTGGTGTCTTAGAAGAAGTTGGGTTTTCCTAGACATTCACTACTGCAGGCTGCTTAGAGGCTACGTGTGGTGACCTTCGTAGACTTTTCCATTCTAGTTCTCCCCTGCTATGGGTAGGTGAAGTAGCATGTGAACCAAAGGGCATTTCCCTCAATGATGTAGTAGGTGATTCCAAATTCTCTAGAACAATTGGTTCTTCAATTATATTGCTAATATGGTTACAAAGTAAAAATATTTCCCAAGAGACATGCGAGTATTGAACCCTTAGAATTATTTTCATAAGTAGGGTAACTAGACAATAGTGTGACATGGTCGTAGTGTTTCTTTTATGTTTTTATTTAGACCCCATTCTCTTCAATGGGTTATAGAGAAAATTTGGCACATTAACCCTTATATTATGATGAATGTGATTCAAAATTTTGAAATGCATAGTATAAAGTAGAGATTTTCTACCATCACATGTAATAAATTTGACAATATAAGAGGCACAAGAAGCCCATACTCATGGTAGTGATAATCTTCTAGTACCTTGGGATAACGACTCAAAATTCTCTCCAGGCTCTCTTAATTATTCCTTGACAACTACTGCATTTTCCCTGATAGGAAATTCAGCTCCCTCTCTTGGCAGACTAGATACCTCTGCAATTGTAGCCTCTGAAGAATCTACCCTTAGCCCTCGAACAATGGCTTCATCATGCTCTAGTGTCTCTACAAACTATTTTTTCATAGATTCATTGTACTCTATCAACCCCAGGAAACACTCCATCCATCCTGCATTTGTTAAAATAGGCAAGACTAACCTATCTTCTAGTAATTTCTAGTGTGCATAAGGTTCTTTGCAAATAACATCTCCTCCCATGATGGTAAATTACTCTTTTATGTTCAAATTTTTCAAATCAGCTCACAATTTTAACGTCACCAATCCTTCATGGACCTTACCAATTCTTCTTGTCTGTTATACTTGAATTTTTGAAATTCAACTACCAACTACTTATGTTGTGTCTGTTATAACTTAAAATTGGTCTTAGATTATGGCTCAAAATTGGGATGATGACAATTTTTTTACAGAAAGGCAGAAAGGTATTTGGTGTTTGTGGTGGTGAAAATGAAAATGAAAATGAAAAGCTTGGAAAATGTACTCTCCCCCAACTAAATTCATTAAGTGACCTCACTTAATTATACTTTACTAGGCTGAAGGTTTAATTACATATCATGGAAATAAGATAATGATTATGAAGCATGTAGAATTAAATGTGAATAAATTAAAAAAAATGCAAGCTATGTTAATTATGGTAAATTGGATTATGTACTATCAATGTGAAGTGAATTGAACTCAGCTTGTGTGAAGCTGATTAGGAGTGTTCGCACCATAATCATGATTTGAAATTTTCTTAATTGCAACAGGTGATGGATAAAATGATAGGGGGGCACATGGTAATGAAGGCTGTGGAATGTACGATAGATAGATATGAAACGATTCCTTGAATGCATGGAAATAAAGGAATGCATCGTGGGATAGGATGAATGAAATGATATGGAAGACATCTAGCTACATGTATGGATACATATAATGTATGTGGATGGCATGCAATTAAGTTGGCAGAAATTTTTGAATTTGCTGACTATTGCATATTGTGAGTACCTTCAACAACAGGTCCCTTTCAGAACTGTGTCGGCATTTATTCATAAAGTTGCAGGTCCCTATTGCATCGTGGAGTATTTGTGAAAATAGTTGTTGACTAGATCACCTATGTAGTGTGTGCATATGTGGGTGTTAGAAAATTATACTTGGTTGACCCTAGTAGATGAGTTGTGTAGCTCATCTAATGAAGCATGTGTAGAATTTGTAGCATGTACTTGGGTAACCTTGTTGACGGTTAGAATGTTTTCATCAGGATTACTACCTTTGCAATGATCACTTATCTATTCAATGTCTTTATCTGAGGCACTGTGCGGTCTATATTGTTGCATTAAAGTAATGATAAGATCATCTTTTTGTGTTGGATTCTTGTAGATTTTTAGTCTATGATCATTGACCAATAGTGACAATCTAATAACATCTATAGTCTACAACTTGGCTGCTCCACTTGGGAAAACTTGCTCTATTTCATATGGTACTGACCACCTTGTTTGTAGCTTCCCTTTATAATCTTTGTACATTGAGTCATATAATAAAGTCTAGTCACCTACAGTAAACTCTTTTGTCTTTATATATTGATCATGTCACTTTATTCTCTATTTCTGAATAATCTCTATGTGATGCACAACCTCCATTTTGATCTCATCCAATCCATCTCGATTGTGTAGTCTTTCTTTTTATGTTGTTTCCAAATCCATATCCAGTTCAACTATTGTCCTGAGTGTCTTGTATTCAAATTCAATTGGTAGAATTATTGTTTTTCCATACACCAACTCATAGGGTGTAAATCCTGTTGTTGTCTTCCATGTTGTCCTATACGCCAATACTGCCTTAGGTAACCTGGCTGCCCAATCTTTTATGTGAATCTACACTATTTTGGTCAAGATGTTCTCAATCTCCCCATTTGTTACTTCCACACACCCATTAACTTGGGGATGATAGGGTGTTGACTTCTTATGCCTTATTTCATACTCCTGAACTAATTTGGTAATCAGCTCTGATGTGAACTACGGACCTTGATTTGTCGCAATTTCTCTTGGCACTCCATACCTTGTGAATATATCTTTATATATGAATTTGGATACATTACATCTCTAAAAAATCACAATGCTTTGAATTCAACCCACTTGGTTAGATAATCTATAGAAACTGGGATATACTCCTTGTTATTGGATGTTGATGATATTGGGCCAATGAAATCTAGCCCCCATTTATCAAATGGTGCTAGTGCCAACTATGGTTGAAAAGGAATCTCATCTATCTTAGTTGGCATGCCCATCCTCTAACATCTGTCATAGCTCCTTGTATATTTCACTAAATCCTTATGAAGAGCTGGCCAATAATAGCCAGTGGTGAGAATCTTAACTGCAGTACTCTTTGCTACAAAATGTCCCCCACAAAGTTCATCATGGTAGGGTTTGAGGATGTCATAGACCTCATCCTCTCTTATGCATCTCATCATAATATTGTTTGGACCTGTATAAAACAAATAACCAGCTACCCAAGAGTATGGGAAAATTTTATGCACCTTTGCTTTTCTCTAGGGGAGAAATGAGGCGGTATGTGCCCTGCTACTAGGTAATTTACAATATCAGAAAACCAAGGTGTCTACAATGTTAGAGAAAATAGATGTTCATTTGGAAAAGAATCATCAATAACACCTTCTGCTAATTGAGTAGGTAATCTAGATAGAAAATCTGCCACCACATTTTCCTTACCAGGTTTTTCCACTATGGTGATATCAAATTCCCACAACAATAACAACCACTTGAAAAGTCTTCCACCAACCATAGGTTTATCCATTAAATACCTTATTGTAGTGTGATCAGTGTGAATGAATACTGGATACTATGTGATATAGTGCCTAAACTTGTTAATTGCATAAACAATTGCCAACATCTCTTTTTTTGTGACCATGTAGTTGAGTTATAATATGCCTTGTAAATTCTTGCTAATGTAGTATACAACATACTCCTTCTATTCAAGTATTGCTTCTATGACAAAATCA